>JAVLUZ010000599.1:906121-1052783 GCA_036768485.1 Mermis nigrescens
TTTAACAATGAAGAAATTCAACTTTATTTACCTTTTCTGATCCATCGGAGCATTTTTCTTCGCTAGTCCCCTTTTTTTATTTAATATTTTAGGTCCTATATCCATAGGTCAGTTGAAATTCTGGGGGGGTGCAAGTAGCTGTAGAAATTTCATTTTTCGTTCCTGAAGCCTTTACAATAAAATGATCACAGATCAAGAAATATTGCATTAAAAGAGGAAAAATTTACCTTCTGAGATATTGTAGCCCTCTACATTATAAAACCAATTGGACTGCACAGAAACCAAAATTGAGTTAGATGAGCTTCAGGACACTTTAACAGTAAAAACCCGTATACTTTACACTTTTATGCAAGAATCATTATGTGTAAAGAAATTTCAAGTTCAGATAAGTTCAGATTCGTAATCTGCAACTCAGGGGCAACATTTTCATAAAAAAGATGGCCCTCCGCAAATTGTTTGATACCTAATGCTCTGGGCGGGAAAGTGCTTCCCATTGTAAACGTTACACTTGTGCTAATAATGCAATATTGGGTGTATTAAAACAAAATAAACTAGGATCTGTAACGCTGAGGCAATGGCACATTTTAAGCACAATTAGCATGTCCCGCCTACTTAGCGGAGTAGCTGAAGAAATTTCGTTTTCAGTCTCGAACCCTTTATACCAAAACGATCACAGATCAAGAAATATCGTGTTAAAAGAGTAAAAAATGGTCCTTGAGATATTGTAATCCTCTACTTCATAAAACCAATTGGACTGCGCAGAAAAATTAAGTTAGATAAGCTTCAGGACACGCTAACAGTAAAAAACCCGTATACTTTACACTTTTGTGCAACAACCGTTAAATGTAAAGAAATTTTTATGGTCAGATTCGTAATCTACCACTCAGGGGCAACATTTTTTTAAAAAAATTGGCCCTCCGCAAATTGTTTGATGCCCAATGCTCTGGAATATACAGAAACAAAAATAAACTAGGATCCGTAACGCTAAGGTCAGGGCACATTTTAAGCATAATTAGCATGTTTCGCCTATTTAGCGAAGTAGCTGAAGAAATTTCTTTTTTCGTCTCGAACCCTTTACATTAAAACGATCACAGATCAAGAAATATTGCGTTAAGATTGAAAAAAATTGGTCTCTGAGATATTGAAACCCTCTACATTATAAAACCAATTGGGCTGCACAGAAACCAAAATCGAGTAAAGATAAGCTGAAAACACTCAAGGAGTAAGCAACCCGTATAGGTACTTTACATTTTTGTGCAACAATTATCGAGTGTAAAGAAATTTTAAGGTCAGATTCGTGATCTAAAGGCTCCGGGGCAACATTTCAAAAAAATTGGCCCTCCGCCAATATATTTGAATTTTCGGTTTACACATTACACACTCATTGCTAACTCGGCATTGAGTGTAAACAAAAGAAAAAATGGTACATCGAGCTTTTTAATTATCTATCGTTTAAAAAAACCGCACCTCCCAGGTGTGTGCTGTTGTTGCTATGAGGGGTGACACAAAATTCGCAACTCGCTGTGATAAACATATAAGTAAAAATGGTGGCCAAGTATATTATATAGGTAGCGCTAACGCGCTACCTATGATGCAAATACATATACGTACACACTTACGATTAATATAGATTTTAATAAATCTCCCACAGTGTTGATTGCTTCCAGACAGACTATACTCTCTCGGTTCCTTCCCTAATCGTTTATTCGAATGAAAGTCTGAAATGTTTGGGTGCTTTTATGCTTTTTAATAAAAAAAATCGGTCCTTTTTGTCCCCTAAAAATTGGATATTTCCGATTATTGAGGCGAGAGATTTATAAGTAGAGCGATCTTGACGCGTTCGACTTTGAATCTAATGAGCCAACATAAGATGCGTGTTTAAACTAATGGTTTTTTTGGCGAAATGATCTCTTTCAATGGTTTTCTTAATATCTGTGTTTTTTTCTCTAGGAAATTATTTCAATTGCTGCCCATTTTTACCCAACCGCATTGGCTTCCTCTTGTTAATGCCATGAACTCCGATCATTACACTCCATTGCATTTAGCCGTACGATTGAATCTGCTTCGAAATTGTTAATTACGTGCTCATGTTCCCAAATGTTCACTGCAATATGAAGGTAAGCTAAATAAAAAGAGAAATGTGGCATGGCTGGCTTAGGAAAACGATTGACCTTCATTGCAGAAACAATAACTTTTTAATCTTGTCCGAACGTTCGCCTAATTTTTCGTAGTCAATCCGTTTTGTCGACTTTTAGTTTAAAAAAATCACATGGCTTAAGTGTACATATATAGTTTTAATTTAAATGTTTTCTTCGTTATCATTTAAGTATATTAATATGTACATAGCTTGTGGTCGAAATCAGATATCTGTATTTTGGTTTGAGCTGCTCTCGGCTGCAGAAAAGATATTAAAAAAACTAAGTTAAATTAAATTACATTAAAAATTTAAAACAGTGAATTAAGTTACTAAATGTGTAAAGTTTGAGTGAGTAATTTTAGGTAATTGTATAAAGAAAGAGATTTTTTGCAGGATTACGAAGGCAATGCGCCATTGCACGTGGCGATAAATGAAAATAGGGATGAAATTATTGATATAATGTTACAGTCGAACAAAGTTAACCATTCCGTGCTAAACGAAGATGGTCCAGAATCCAGTGCATTTAGCTTGTATTAAGGGCAAAGCGAAGTAAGTCGTATGAACGTTATTCTCTTTATGTACATAGGTTGCTTGTTTACATCGTATTGATTCGTTAGCAAGAATTATTTGGTGGCAATGGATCTCATATTGTCATACTGTTGAAGCACTACATCATTTACACTAATACTGCGAGTATATGTAAGTATTTTGTCTTTGCATTAAATTTATTAATAATAGGTTGATAATTTATTATGTACGATTATTGATGTGAATTCGCGCTTTGACCACAAAAATTTTCTATTACGAATATAGAACAGAATGAAGAGGAGGTAAAAATTTCATGATAAAAAGGAAGAAGATAAGGTCAAAATGGATTGAATAATTATGTATAGTATAATTTTTCACGAAATTTTCAGTTTGTTCGCTTACGGTTAATAAGGACAAATCTTACAGGATTTTAAAGTTTTAGCCACTTTTTGAAGCCAAATTGGCTTAATAAAAGTGAAAGTACTGGCTCAAGTTGTTTTAACTAATCTTATCAGACCGTTGCCGTTGATCTGTGTAATATAAAATGTGTAAAATCATATGAGTGAAGCGAATATGAAACATACACCATGTACATACATGTAAGTAAATGTAAACATATGCATATGTACATATTATGTATGCTATACATACGTAATAAAGCAAAATCATTGCTAAGACCAATGAAAATGAATATTGTGAACTGGAAGGTGCTCGAAATCAGCCACAAATGGTACTTTTTGCTGTTTTAATATTCTAAACACTTTGTAAGACACTGTTGCTCGAAAAACTGAAATATTGTCTCTCCCTTCCAGTGCTGACTCCGAACCGGGCTTATTCTGTGCTGGGTCCGTGCTATGTAGCTTTACTTTTGATCATAGTCGCTTCGTTTCTTTGGAAAGATCAGCGGAAAGGTCGTTGGTAATCTCTTAACCTTGCATGAATCCTTTCCGGAACCGTTGGATACGATTTAAGGACGACCTGATAGCACAGAAGCTACATACATTCATACATTCACATACACCTCCTTATTCGAGCTTGTAATACGATATACAATCATAGCCACTTTTTTGATAATATGTACGTCGATTATTAAGTTTTCTTCTATTATCATTAGTATCGTCCATGCTAATCATTTACGCTGGGAATTGCAAATCATGTCGTATTTTAGGGCTATCGACCAAATTCTGCAATCTAAAACGGAATTGATCAATTCACCGAATAGGCGCGGTTTCTCTCCATTGCATTTGGCTACTTTTCACAATCAGGCAGAAGCGGTTGCCGTTATTTTAAACCAGGTGCGATATTTAAATGCAATAAAGTTCGTTTGTCCTAGTCATTTTAAGCTTTTCGATTGCACAATTTTTCTTATTAAACCTTACTTTAAATTTGTTGGGGTATCTATCTTTCTGAATCATTTGAATCGCAGAAGTTGTCGGAAATTCGCAGCAATACATACATAACGCTGTTTTGAATAAATCTTAAATTAAATCTCGAGAATCGTGGCAGGGAGCCTCCTATTTTTCAAGATGAATCGTGAAACAAATTTACCCCAACTAACTTATTATCTTGGCTCGATATATATGTCACAAGAAGTTTTTGAGTCACAAACTCATCAATTCGAATTCTTAAGCATTTTTAGAAGGAGCTAAATTATTTAAATCGAGAAGAGTAATATGTATCAGTAGATTAGAAACGCTTATTCAGATATCGTGCTCTCGTGAGGCGACTTTGTTTTTCATTTCCAGTCCATTTCGGGATATGTTCCCCAGGGCACAAAATAAAGTGCATTTTCTGATGTTTCCAATCATGCTGTATCTATTAAGCGCATAAAATTCGAAAGTTTTGGAAAAAATTTATTTTCTCTCTATAAGCTATGAAAAATAACGTGTTTTTTGGCTTCGCCTGGGCCCAACTATGGAAAATAATGATCCTACGACGCTAAGCGCCGAAATTTTAAAGATTTTCTGATGAAAAGATGCCGACTGCCATTATTTTCCATGCATTATCTCACCTTTTCAAAATTATTTTTGAGCTAAGGAGGGGACGGCCGCCCCGCCCCTGCGTACGCCCATGTACACATGTGTATATTCAAATAATTGAAAATTCTGATTATTTCTCTCTGATTGGGATTCGAAAATTCAGCTTACTGCACTTCTAGTGAGTTGTATTGTCTTCAACCTTTTCCGGCTCTATCCAAAAATTCAGTTGGCTAAAAATTACCGGTTTTTAAAACTGACGTCCGATTTCTGCTACATACATGTTTCTTTAAATTCGATCGTAGTTTTGTAGATCCTACATGTCATTTGATTTGGTGCGTCTTTCTGATGTAAACAAGTGATAGAGGTGCACCGGTACCGCTTTGTTGGCTGGTGCCGGTGCCTATATGGTGCTATACTTTGTATATGAGAATATGTTTATGGGGTTAAGTAACAATAATGCAGCTATCTTTCGTTAATGCGCATATGTGCACATTTTTGTTCGTTTTCACGATCCACCAGCTTTTACCATAAGTTTTCTCTTGTTATTATCATTTTTTACCGCATGATGCAAAGCATGAAAATTCCGAGGGCGGGCTAGTTCTAGAATTCTTTCAATACTACCTTTCGTTGGGCAAAAAGAATGTGTAGTTAACTATGCTCTAAAAATACTATTTTTACATTTCTTACTAAGGTTTCTCATTAAAATATAAAATCAACCAATTTTCTAAAAATTTGAATAAAATCCAACGATAAATGGTCCAAAACGACTATTTAGAGCGGAGGATTGAAAAAATCAATGCACTTCAGTCAACAGATAAGTGAAAAGCGTATAACATCATATTTTCTACAGCTTTTTTGAATCAAAAGTGTTGCATGAATCAGCCGCATTTTCCTAGGGTTGAGCAGCAACTATTCTCCTAGAAACAAGCGCCCTGAAGTACTTCGCCAAGAAATATCTTCGCTTGTAATCATGCATGTCGGTATTCTGTCGACTCCAATAGCTAATAATGCCTACTTTAGAGTTCAAATAATCAGTATTTTACTTTCGAAGAATTATTTGATTAATTGGATAACATTCTACCTTGTGAATCAGGCAAACTTTTGCTTTAGTTTTGTAATATTTTACGATTTGCGTGCAGAATGAGTCGAAATCTTAGTGCAACCACTGCAAAAAATGTAATTACTATTATTGACGAATCGAGTATTAGTGTCTGAGTCTAAACATAATTCAACATTAGAGTAAAAAGCTAAATTGGCAAGATTTTTTGTGAATAAAGACGAAATGATTAGCTACTATCTTCTTCTGTATCATTCCTTGGCACCGGCGCCGGTGCCGCTGGCACCAGGCTGGTGCCGGTGCCTTGGCACCGGCGCCGGTGCCAGTTCCATCTTTGATACATACATAGCCATACATGTTTGTGAGAGGGTGCTCGGCCATAATTAAGGGTTAGAGTAGAGAACCTCCAATTTTTGGCCAAAAATGACAAAAAGCACCGAAAAGTCGCCCAAAAACGCAAGTATTTCTTTCCCTCTTATAACCTGATATACTCTGGCCCTAATAGGTTTCTAAAAAATGAGTGCGCATGAAATTTTTAGTGGAACTAAAGCCGGCTATTTAGCATATTTTATATGGTGCCATTTTTTTAACCAGCACAATATTTATAGAAGCTTATAATCTGGGCAAAAACCGATATGAAGAAATTAAAGAAACGTTTTCCTGGTAGATTTTGACTATTCAAGCAGCATTTTTAGCCATGAGGTTAGATGCCAGTTTTAAACAAATACATAAGCAGCAGTAATAATCCTACTTTGGGAGTTTTCGTTTTGATACCTCAATTTAAGGTATGCTAATCAGTGTTTTTTTGTACTCGGCAAAGATTTTTCCCGATGTACAAAGACTTTTTGGGACCGTCTTTGTACATTTACAAAGATTTTTGGGAAGACAAAAATTGCAAAAAATGTCTGAAATTCACAAAAATTTTCGCGCTTCGCGCCGAAATGAGTAATTGTGTGTTCTTATATATCTTTATAATAGCAGAAATTGCATTTTAAAAGGGAAAATGTCAAATTTTTCAGCGATTCGCGCCATTTTAAGATAATTCTTAATGATTTTTGCCCCCATAGACCCAGAAATTAGCTAAATTACAACACCAAAAGTCAAACAACTCTGTTTTACCACACTAAAATTGCTACTGTACCATACGATAGTACCCAAAAATTTGTGTGTACAAAATGCACAAAGATTTTTGGGGACCATCTTTGTACATGTACAATCGGACCTTGTACAAAAAAAACACTGATGCTAAAACTAGACGTCGGTATATTTGCAGTGCTCGGATGAGCTAGCGTACATTCATTTTTTCCATATATTCATTTTCAAGAGACCGAGCCTATTTTTGTCAAACTTTATTTCGTTTAGAACCAGTTTATTTATTTATGCGTAAGGCCGAAAAAATGTTTCTCTTTAATCTTTTATAATGATTTGTAATTATGTATAGTGAATTAATTAATTAATTTTAAATTTTAATTTTTAATGCAGAAATTTGTGCACGTCAATAGTCGAATAATGCGCAATCGCGAGTACAATAGCTACACGGCTCTTCATGTGGCTGTGCTGAAATGTTTCCCAAAAGTTGTCGAAATTCTTGTTGAAGTTGGTCGGGTGGAAATGTCGTTGACCGAAGATGCGCAGCTAAATACGCCGCTGCACATGGCTATTGAGAATCTGATTAAACAAGGCTGTGACCTGACGCCCCAGGCGCTCTTTGAATTACAGCAAGTGGCCACTAATAGTTTCGTAAGTTCTTATCACTAATTCTATGCAAATTAAGTACCTATGAAAAATTAATCTATCGAAATTTAGTTAATCTGTCTCCTGCGGTTTCCCCCAGAAAAGTCCCCCCACCAGAATTCGCGATTTCCCAAAATGCCCTGAAAATTCAAGCTCAAAAATGTCAAGTTTTCGGCGCTTTGTGCCATGTATTCATGTTTTGACTATATTTTGTTCAATTTGTCCGACTTTTTTTCGGAAATTCTTGCTTTTATGCTCTAGAAAGATGGAGCATCATCAGGAAGGCCGAAAAACATTTTTAACGCGAATCAGCCATTTTTCGGCCCAAAGAAGGCACTTTAAAACCCCTCCCACAATTACCATGCTTTGTGTGTCTGTGTATCACCCCATGAAAAGTGCATGTTTAGCAGAAGTTCAAATTCGAAGTTTAGTGTTATGCTTATAGTTAGTCTATTTGAGGTTAATATATAGCGAACATGCCAAATTTTTGTTAAACATAAAAATTGGCTATATTTTTTTGAATAAATTATCAAACTGAAGAATGCAAAAATTAGCTCTTTCTAAATATAGTAGGAGGATAGACAAAATTCTAAAGTTCGTCCAAGTAGAATAATTGAATAAAACTCAAATTCGTAAAAGAATAGGATAATAATGAGATTAAAATTACGAAATTCTATAACTATATTAATCATATAATCAGATTACTGCCGCAGTCGGTCCAAGCTGTCCTCTGTATTGCCAAATTTAAAATTTTCCTCTTTTCGAAATGTTCCTCTTCGGAAAGTCAAAATGTTTCTGTTATTCGTTTTTTTAAAAGGCCAGTTCTTGACTTTTGATTTTTGTCATCTAAAACGTACACATCTATACATATATATGCATGAGGAGTTTTTTCAAAATGCTTCCAAATTCTTGCTTTACAAATTCTAGAATTCGAATTTTCCATCTTCTGTTCTCTTTTTTCTACAAAAACTTCGATTTTTGGTTCGATCGAAAATCGGCCGAAATTGCCTGTGCTTTGTGTACAAAGATGTACAAAGATCGCTCCAAGAATCTTTGTTCGAGCCTCAAAATCGTTGTCCCGCACAAAAATAAAAAAACAGTGTTTCCATCTTTCGAGAATAAAATAAAATGTCCCTCAGATCAATGAGCTGAGAATGGGCAAGGCAGAAGTGCTGAAGAAGGATCCAGGAGCGGTATAGTAAATGAATGGTTACTATTATATACATTTTGACCACTTCAAAAATGCCATTACAACCTATGACCAATTTCATCAAAAATCTGGATAATTGATTGGATCGGGTCTTTTCTAAAAACTTAGAGAAATTTCCTGCATACATTTCCTCGAAATAGCTTGACTTTACCCAGTTTTTTTCGAAATAATACGTGCGCAGCATGGAAATTTTGTGGGGAAACCGAATTCTTTCTTACGCGTCTTTTTTAGCGCAAAAATGAGGGGTATGCGTCAAAAACTTCATTTATGGCGTTTATGACGATGCTCTTTCTTTCTATAACGTAGAAACTAGGAATGCCCCGGGCCGGGGCTAAAACGTTTGAAACTAATTGTAAAACTCTTATATTCTTTTTCAAAATCAATCTAGGGAATTGCAAGGAACCATAGAAATAATATATTTAAGAATAGTGGTCAGTGACAAATAGCAAAATTTGATTATTGGATTGTTTCTATAGCTCAAGTTGGATTTGGACCCAACGCAAGCTATTTAACTCCAGTGTATTCGCTTTACTTTTAAATAAGTGATTAATAAATAAATTAATGTTTATTATTAATATTACTGTGATTACATCATTGATATATTTGTGATTTAGATATGTAGGTACTACTTTTATAGTTCAACTTATAATAAATAGCCTAAATCGGATGATCAATAAAAGTTTTAATGTGTTCTGTCAGATCTTACAGATGATATTCGATAATCTGTTAACTCTGACCAGATAGAATGCTTAAAATTAATTAAGTGTTCATGTTAAGAAGGAAACGAGATTCATGCCGCGATCGCAGTTCTTGTTGCCTGACCTAAAATCATAAATAAATATTGTTTCGTGATTCACGAGTTTACCGAATTTTCGAAAATCAAGCTTGTGCTTTTGGCACGGTTTTCTTGTATTCCGCAAAGATTTTTCCCGATGTACAAAGGCTTTTCGGGATCGTCTTTGTACATGTACAAAGATTTTGGGAAGACAAAAACTGCAAAAAAGGCCTAAAATTCGCAAAAATTCGAAATGAGTAATTGTGTGTTCTGTACATATATATCTTCATAATGACAGGAATTGCATACCGAAAGAAAAATGTCTAATTTTTTAGCGCTTTGCGCCGTTTTAAGACGATTCTTAGTGATTTTTGCCCTCAGAAACCCAGAAAGTAGCTAAAATACATGATCAAACTCTGTTTTTACCACACTAAAATCGCTACTGTGCCATGTTATAGTACCCGAAAATTTGTGTGTACAAAATGTACAAAGACTTTTAGGGACCATCTTTGTACATGTACAAATAGACATTGTACAAAAAAACACTGGCTGTCGGGTATATTTATCGCGTCAGCCACAATTTTGGCAAGAAAATTTTTAAAATTCGTATATCCACGATTTTTAAGGCTTAACACTGGAAGGCACGACTAATTGTAAATAGGAAATGTAGAATCGGTGAGAGTCTTAAATCCAAGAATTGAAATATATATAATCAACAGATAAATTAACATTTTTTTAAATTTCATTTTCATAGCCTTCCGTCTGTAAGAGTGGGGAAAGTGGAACAAAAATTATCAGGTTAAACATAAAAATGTATGTTATGAACTGAAATGCTTGCTTTGTTTGATTATTCAGCGGAAAAATTGTTCTTTACCTTAAAGAGCAGCACGTACATAGCATTATAGAAAATCTATTTTTTATTAATTGACATCATTGATTGAGAGCTTAGATATCAAGTAATATGTGGGTATTGTACTATGAATTTTAAAACTGCGATTCTCGACCTCCTCGGAAATCAGTAATGAACTTTCGAAAATCTGAAGATAATTGCACATTTGAGATTTAACGCTAATTTGTCATTTAATTTGACTGATTCAGTATCGCGAGCATCATTGATATTTTTTAAACAGTTTTTTAACTTCTATCTATAGCTTTTAATTTAAAGTCTTTATTCGGTGAGAAACCTGTACTTAATCTCTTTTTCACAGTCATATAGTTACATAAGTACTATCGAAAAAAGTACCATAAATGATCTCATGTAAGTGTACACTTATAGGGTCAGCATACATTAGTACACGTAACATCTTGCACCGGCTCCGGCTAAAAAGTCTGCCCCGGGACATCCCTAGTAGAAACATTTGAAAATTATAATATCATTGAAAAATCGATTAAATTGAACCCAATATTGTCAAAAAATTTGACATGTTTGAACCGAATGATTGCTGAAAACGGGGAAAACAGCACCTTTCCTACGATTTTTTCTGATAACTTAAAAATTTGAAGGGTCATAAAGTTCCTTTCCCCCTCCCCTCCCTTAGAGATCAACCTGTCATCCCCCCACCCCCACTTGTGCCTCATAGACTGCTTAGTTGGCTTTAATTTGAATTTTTTCGGCAAATGCTTCTACAAAACTTTTATTGCAGAGCATGAATGCATTGTTAGATCGCAGTCCTGGTTGCCAGTATCTGGCCATCTGCTGCTATTTGATTGCCCACGGAGCCAGAGTCGACGAAAAAAATAAACACGGAATGACTGCCCTTGATATATTGACGTCAAACAATCGCTTTAAACACTTGTTGTCCACTTTGAAGACCTACGAAGCGTGCAGATCGTAATTTTTTGTTTTTGCAATACTCTTGATTTACATATACATACATATATTTTTAAGCGGAGGAATTAAATGTTTAATTTTGAATTAAACTAAAAAACACGAAACATTTAATAGTGCCTGAGATTTCTTCTATAAATTTGATTTGTTTTTTATATGAACGAATTAAAAAACATTTAATAGAGTGCGATTTAGCCAAATTATGGGTCTTTGACAAAAATGCGAAAACTGTCAAAACAAGTCATTTTTACCATTTAAACACACAATTGTAAAGCTAAAAGAAAAAAATGATTAAACTTGATTAAAAAATGTAATATTAGTACGGTAAATTACTACGTTGATCTGTTTACCATGTTTGTATGTGTCTGTGTGAAACGTGCGCTTTTAATAATTGTCTATAAAATTTTAAACTAAGTTATTTCAAACGTTGAAATAAAAGGGGAAAAGGATTACTTTTAAAAATTGAAATTTTAAGCCTCACCACGACATATAAAGAGACATCAGTTTTAATAGCAAAGCTTGTGGCCCAAATGCAAAAAATGTCTGAACGGATACAAAAAGGAAAAATATGATGTTCTGTAATTTTTTTGTGCAAGTAATAAAAAGCGATGCCACAATATTTTTGGAATAGCTTCTTTGAGAGTTTCGTCATTGTAACGCTTTTCCATCTTTTGGCGGACATTTGATTTTTAGAAAGAATTTTAAAAAACAGATACGGCATAGAACTTTTCTACCATTTTTATGCGAAAATATAGCCTTTATCATACCTGGGCGTGAGGGGTTTGGGGGTATGAACCTACCAAAATCAAAATACCTCCCCGAAAAATCAAAATATGTACCCCCGAGAAACCAAAATAGACTTCTATTCTTGAATTTTTTGGTTTTTGTTCGCAATTATTTGATGCCAATGGATAGTGCTCGATGAGAAATGTTGAAAAATGGTGTTTTTCGCAATACCACCATTTTTAAGGCCATTTTTTGATCTTTGAAAAAATCTTGCACCCCCTTCCAGAGTTTGCCGCCCACCGATGGACGTTTCAACTGGCCGTAAATGTATCGACTCCATATTTTAGGTAGGGGTTAAATGGTGTTCAGTTTTTGGTCAAAATGGCAAAAACAGTTGAAGATCCGTAAGCGCTTTTTTTGCCTAGAAGTCGTGTGGGATAAAACATCTCAACTTCTGTGAGATGTGGGATGTGGGCAGATGGTCAACTGTTGGGCGTATTGCGCACACACTGTGCAGCATGGAAATTCTGGGGGTTGAAACCCTGAAAAAATTATAAAGTCCCTTTTTTGGCTCGAAAGCGGTGGAATCGCGTTAAACACATCATTTTTGGCGCTTCTAAGACTATTCTTTATTCGTAGATCATTAAAACGTTAAAAATTTCAAGGAAAATTCTTGCAAAAATTCAATAAAATGTAGACAAAAATGGCTATTTGGCGCGAAGCAACAAATTGGCATTTATTCTCGTAGAGTGGTGAAAATATTTTTTTCTGAAGGGTGAAAACTGAAAACATATATGGTAGGGAGTCGGCTAACCTGAGGTGCAGGATTCTCTCAACTCCCTCGTTACATATATGACTATGTAACAGGGAATTAAGGATCCTCCACCCAAAGTCAGAAAGTTTTTTACCTCCTTATTTTTTGGCAAAACATGTATTTTTAGCCATTCCTACATGTTTTCTTGGCATTTTCGGCCAAAGTGTGATGGTCATTCACCCCTCCCCTAAGTATAGTCGACTAACCCTCCAAAAATTTCGAGCTGTTACCACCCCTGGGCAATAGCCAAAACTTCAACCCATCCAATTGTGGGCTCTTAAAGGTTGGTTGGTCCCATAGTTGGGTTGAAAATGGGTTGAAAAAGACCATTTTGTTTTATTTTACTGTCTTCTCATATTTTTTCCAAAATTAGCCCATCCGAATGGACCCTTCGGTCCGTCCAGCTTTTGTATCAGCCCGTTCCATGGACGGATTGGGATGAATCATTGCTCAGGTATGACTGTCAAACGAACAAGGTGGAAAGCTCGAAATCTCAGATGACGAGTCCCCGGCCATGTTTAGGTGGTGGGGGTAACCGAACTCCAATTTTTAACCAAAAAACACCTAAACACGTCCAAATTAATTCAATTTTTCCCCAAAAATCGGGGGTCAAAAATTTTCTGGCATCAGGATTGATGGGGGACGATCAACTTTGGGTGGGGGATCCCCATCTCCCCTGTTACATATACGCCGCATGTCTGACGGTGCTAAGCTGACTAATATTGCTCACTAGGCAAATTTCAAATCGCTCGCCCAGCTCTCGCATGCCGTCGATGCAGACGTCGAGCTCTAAACCGTCGACGTCGGCGACAGACGAAAAGAATTCGGCGGCGCGCAACGATGTCGAAGGCGACACGTGCCAATGTTGCGCCGATAGGAGAGCCAACGTGCGATTCGAGCCGTGCAGCCACGTGTTGTTTTGCGTGGTTTGCGTTAACAATGTGGGTGCCGAAATGAAACGATGCAGCGCTTGTCAGGAGATAGTTCGAGCTAAAATTGGACCGGGTTCGATCGGCTTTTTTATGATTTTTGGGCATACATATACCATGAGGTTTGGTTGGGGGATGTTGGGGGACTGTGACTGAGCGGGGTTATCAATGTCTTAGGCTTAGACTTAGTTACTGTGCATTCACATTGATGCCAGCGCATGGGCTAAGCCCAGTGTTTTTTTTGTACAAGGTCCGTTTGTACATGTACAAAGATGGTCTCTAAAAGTCGTTGTACATTTCGTACACACAAATTTTCGGGTACTATAATATGGTACAGTAGCGATTTTAGTGTGGCAAAAACAGAGTTGTTCGACCTTTGGTTTACGTATTTTAGCGATTTCTAGGTTTCTGAGGGCAAAAATCAGTAATAATCGTCTCAAAACGGCGCGAAGCGCAAAAAATTTGGCATTTTTCCTTTCAAAATGCAATTTCTAGAATTATAAAGTTATATAGAACACACAATTGCTCATTTCGGCGCGGAGCGCCGAGAATTTTGCGAATTTCGAACCTTTTTTGCAGTTTTTGTCTTCCAAAAATCTTTGTACATGTACAAAGACGGTCCCCAAAAGTCTTTGTACATCGCGAAAAATCTTTGCCGAATACAAAAAAAACCGTGGCTAAGCCTGAGATAAATGGAGCGAAAATTACGGAGCGAGCGGAGCAATTTTTGCTCCATTTATGCCTTAGGCTTAGCCCATGTCTGGCATCAATGTGAATCCGCAAGTAAGAGCGAAGCGAGCGGAGCAATATCAATGCACATATACTAAGCCTAACATTAGTAACAGGAGTCAGAATAATTCTATTTTCCTCGTTAATTCGCCGAAAAACATCACAAATCGCTGCATACAATCTCGAAATGAACTGGTGTCGTCGACGGGCACGTAGCTGGCCGTCCTATTTTGGGGGGACCTACACCAATTTTGGGGGACTAAGCCCAAAAAGGCCAAAAATAACAAAAATAACGATTAAAAAGTCCGATTTTTCTGAATTTTGGGGGTCCGGACGCCCTTATTCCCTCCAGAGCTACGTGCCTAGTCGTCGAGTGGTTAAGACGTCGGATTTCAAATTCAGAGGTCAACAGCTACGAGTCCAACATACTGCAACTTTCTGTTCTTTCATCTTCAGAAGCCTGACGTACTCCTGTAGTCGAAAAACTTCGATTCACGTAAAATAAATATTCACACACAAAGGGTAGGTGTGCACCAGGCACAGTAATACCTATTAATCGCGCTTAAATTTAGATTTATTCATACATGTAACGGGGGGTTTGGGGGATCCTCCCACCCAGGGTCGGACGTCCTTCCATCCCCCAAAATCAAAAAATTTTGAGCCCCCCCCCCGGTTTTTGGAAAATGTTGCATTTTTGGCCATTTTTACGTGTTCTTTGGCATTTTTGGCCGAAAATTGGAGGCCATTAGCCCCTGCCGCTAAAATGGCCGGCGACCCTCACCCCGAATTTTGAGCCGTTACATGTATGGATTCATTGCCAATATTTTTTGTTTTTGTATTTGCTTTTTTTAGTATATTTTATTTTTTAAATATTTTTCTCTATTTTGTATTCTGTGTCTATTGGAATTGAATTTTAAGATTTCCAAGTTCGATTCAGCCATAAACTGTAAACCTTTTTGTGTGTGTTTTAGAGAAGAATACGTTTTTGACCAAAATATTTTCTCACGCCCTCTTTTTTATTCAAATCATCTCATCCAAGTCGACTGCTTCTCCTGTCGAAAATTAACGTTGTTTACCCTTCCAAATTTTTAGAAAAGAACTCGACTTCTTAAAGTTTTAGGTATTTTTCGTCGTTTTTTAGTAGAAAACATAAGTCCATTACCCGTCTCTTCCGGAAATGACCGGCTGCCTTTAATCTAAAACTTTGAATCGTTTTGCGTGTTTGATTGAAATTATATTCTTCCGTTATAAAATGATCTGTTTTTGTTAATTCTTGTGAATACCACTTACGTAAGCTGATTTATTGAAAAGAGAGCCGCACTATTGGAATAATTTACATTGATATGGCAAAAGATTACGGTCGAATTTCACTGTGATCCGGATCTTTTTAACCCCCTCCCCTATAAAAGTTTTGACCCCCTTGATCTTTTTATTTTGCATTAAAAAAATCGTGGGATAGGTGCTATTAAACGTTTTTATCTATCTTTTTGGCTTAAATGTTTTACATTTTCGACGCTCCGGGTCATATGCTCATTTTTGATCATATATGTGTACGATTTACTCCATTTTTCATATTTTTTACCTCTTTATGTTTTATGTACCTACTAGAGAGGTAGAGTATCCTCGAAAATCTTATTTCTTGTTAACGTAAAAGGTCGTACAAATTGGTATATTGATTGAAATGCTCTATGTTTCAGAGCTTTTGTTTAAAACTCGGAATGATGTGTCTGACGTGTACGCATACATTTATCAGTGGGCACCCACCCAAACTTAATTGTCCTCCCATCCCCCAAAATCGAATGTTGACTTCCTCCCATTTTTGAAAAGACTTGTTTATTAGCCGTTTTTAGGTGTTTTTGGCCGTTTTTAGGTGTTTTTGGCCGTTTTTAGGTGCTTTTTGGTCGTTTTTGAACAAAAATTCCTCTAAAAATGGCCGGGGACCCCCACTCGAATTTTGACCTATTACAATGCGTTCGTTGCCCTACTTGTGTTATTAGAATTGTATGTACTCAGTAATTGCCGACTATTTTGCATATTTTATGCGCACGTTTTGTTTTTAGCAGGCGAAATTCGGCCTCGGCCCAGATCGGATCATAGCCCCGTCGACATATTATGCTCGATTTGTATGGAGAAGCCGAAAAATGTGACTCCGCGGTGCGGGCACGCGCTGTGCCAAGATTGCGCCCGAGTTGTGCAAGAATGTCCAATGTGCCGATCCCCAATGATTGACCTGAGGACGATTTTTTTATGAGTGAACCTTTTTTAAACGTTCTACTCGATGTCGCGCAACCCACATTTATTTTCCGTAAATTCGTTCGATGCTGATTTATTGATATTACGAAATTCCGTATGATCATACATGTATGAGGGGGATCAGATGGTTACCCCCTAATCCTACTCAAAGCCAGAAAAGTTTTGATCCCCCGATTTTTGGAAAATTGAATTTTTAGGCCGTTTTTTGGCGATTTTTGGCCATTTTGGCCAAAAATTGAGGTCATTTACCCCCCCCCGTCCGCCCCCTAAAAATGGCCGGGGACCCTTCTCTCAAAATTTCGAACCGTTACACGTCTGCGTATGATTCAGATGTGTACCACACCATCGTGAAAATCGGTTTTTTTCTAGGCTTCAATCTCCAACAAAGTCAGGCACTTATCTCTGGGGTGGGTTCAGACCCCCAAATTCAGGAAAATCTGAAAAATAGGACTTTTAAAGTTATTTTGTGCTATTTTTGGGCTTTGTCCCCCAAAATTGGCGTTGGTCCCCCCTCCACCAAAATAGGACGGCCAGCTAACGTGCCTGAACAAAGTTATTTCTTGCTCGGTCTTGGTTGGAATAAGGTTTATAATTTTGAAAGCCCTTTTCCCTGTTTACCTAGATGCGCATAATTGGGATAGCTGGGAGAGGTAGAATCCGGAATTTTTGACCAGGTAGGAATGGACATCTGAAATTTTTCAGCCTACTTTAGCGATTTCAGCTCAGGTGGCTTCGTTTCTTGCAAAACATACTGTTTGAGCAATTTTTTAGCAACCTAAGAAAATTTCTATTCGAGCAACAACGTACCAATTAAAGACGTTAATTTAGGCAATTTAATCCCAATTTAGTGTAAAAGCGCTTGAAAATGCTCTGATGGGGCTAAAGTCGTCCGACGGTAACCGACTTGAACTCGTTGGTGAGGTTTATAGTCGTAACATGCACAGCATGAGTAGTTTTGTGGAAACCGAAAATTCGCTCTAAAGTGTTTTTCTTTGGGCTTAAAAATGATAAATATGCATTGAAAACACCATTTTAGGCGTTTCTGACGATGCCTTTTCATTCTATAACTTAAAAATATAAATCATCTCAAAAATTCGAGCGAATTGAGCAAAATATAAGTGGAAAAACGAATATACTGAGCGAAGCTTCGAAAATATGTCACTTGTAATCCAAAGTATAGCTAAAACCGCTTAAAACAAACAATACCTTTTTCTATGATTTTTTAGGAATCAAAAATTATGTAAGTTTGGAAAAAACTTTAGGGAGGGATGAAAATGAAATTGTCGTTGGGGAGAAATCCCTCAGCCCCCAGCCCAGGGTGTCCCTCTTAACCCTTCCTACATGCATATGTGCATGCCATTTACACTGTATGGCTGGTCTGAACTGTCCATAAATTATGATCCGGGTCATTGAACGATTTTCATTCTCTGATAGTAGCATAACATCTACATACTTTATATAAGTTGTGCTGCATATTGACTGCCAGTCACTTTTGTTCTTTTCAGTCCAAAATATCTCTCTATTTAGAAATAGATCTCACTCAAATTTCAAACTCTGTTTTGTTGCCCCATTTATTGAAAAAGGGGGTGTTTGTGTGTGTGTGTGTGTGTGTGTGTGTGTGTGTGTGTGTGTGTGTGTGTGTGTGTGTGTGTGTGTGTGTGTGTGTGTGGTGTAACATCATACATGTAAGAGGGAGATGGGGGCAGGCACGTAGCTCCGGGGGGAATGGGGGAGGATCCGGACCTCCTCTCAAAATTCAGAAAAAACCGGAAAAATAAGACTCTTTTAAACGTTATTTTGTGCTATTTTTGGCCTTTTTGGACCCCTGACCCCCCAAATTGGTGTTGTCCTCCCAAAATAGGACGGCCAGCTACGTGCCTGAATAGGGATCCCCACCAAATGTCGGTCGTCCCCCCTATCCCTCCTTAAAGCCAGAAAATTTTTGATCCCCCTCTACTAAAATTGGTTGGGGGACTCCGCACCACTGGCGGATTTAGAGGGAAGGAGGGGGCGGCCGCCTGCCTATCGTCAAAAATTATTCGGGCGCATTGAAGAATAGATGTGTATTTTTTTATGATTGTGATCATTTTTATTATGATTTTTCAAATTTTTCCGGCGTGTCGCGCCACGGTGGTACTCATTAATGATATTTACTTTCTTTTGGCGCTCTAAAAAGGTAAATTTACGTCAGTTGAGTAGTTTTCTGTACAGAACAACGATTTTGTAGCTCTAGGATTTCTCGAGTGTTTTTCGACGATTTGTGTCGATTTCTGCATTAATTTTGCGAGTTTTACATTAAAAACTTTGAAAAATTTTGAAATTTTTTACTTTTGCATCAGAAATAATTCTGTCTTTCTAAAGACGGCAAAAAGTCGGTACTTTGAGCATAATACATATAAGAATTTTCGGACAATGTTTGACACTTTCAGAGAAATTTTGATGCTACCTCCTGTCACAAAATCCTGAATACGCCACAGCCCCCACCCAAATTTTCGAGCTGACACATGTATGAACATAATTTACCTAATTTGGTCTACTTTTCGGTTTTCTCGCAGTTTATCTGATTAAGACTAGACTATCTCATTTTGTTGATTCATTAGATTATGGGCGATCGTCAAGCTGTGGCAATGTGATATATGACGTCCTACGATTTAGTGAGCTCTAAGTTGATCTTTTTTATCATAAAATACGGTAATGATGTCAAATTGTATGTCGCTTCGGAAAAATATGACTTTAAACGTTATTTTGTGCTATTTTTGGCCTTTTTTGGGCTTAGTCCCCCAAAAATTGGTGTTGGTCCCCCCAAGATATGTAGGACGGTCAGCTACGTGCCTGTTAAAACGCACGAACGTCAAATAAAAAGATTAAAATTATCTGTAGAAACTTTACAATGGCGTAGCTGGTCTTCTGATTTTGGGGGACGAAAATTTCGAAGTCGGATATCTCACAACTGCCCATAAATAGGTAAAAGCAAGGGTGTTTTTGAGCTTTTCTCAAAGATCTACACATTGGAGGAGAAAAAATTTAATAAATCAGATTTGGAGTATAATTATATTAAACAAATAAGTTATAAATAAATAAATAAGGCGCGAAGCGGCCAAAAATTTTGGGCTAATCAGCTCAAAAAGTATGCTAAAATCTATTCTAGCGGTGTTTCAGGTACGCTTTAAGAATCTCAAAGTTTTTCCTTTACAAGGATCCTTGTAAAAAACTTCATAGTCCCAAAATTTTGGGGGATTAGCCCTTCCCACAGCTACGCCACTGCGACTTTAAAGCCTATTCTGCTTGAATTTTGTTCCCATTATTGGGTTAAAGAATCAAGCATGGACGAAGAAATTTTCGCATTTTTTTGTTTGCTCACTCACTAAGCTGTATAGTTATAGGATTTCGTTCGTTGCACCTTTTTCGTGCACAGTCGCACACGCACGCTTGTATCACGTATGTGCGAATTAGCTGTGTAAACAGTGCTCGCTTCGCTTTACCACCGATTTACACAAAAATGTTTTATATCTATCTCGAGAATCCTTGTGCGCGAAAAACAATTTTTTTGAGGATTGAGGATGAAGCAAATAGTGCCTTTACACTGTGGATCACCTTTACGCAGTAAATTCATTGAATTGTGAATTACTATGACCCTTGCTTGCAATGTTATCAACATTTCTGCCGCGGTTAGAACCGTCTTTGTAATCATACTTGTAATGGCTCGAGCTTTTCGGTGGAGGTCCCCAGCCATTTTTTAGGGAGTAGTATGACTCCAAATTTTAGCCTAAAAATCGAAAAAACACCTAAAATGACCGAAAAATGCAAGTTTTTGCCAGGTATCAGGGAGGTCAAAATTTTTTCTGACTGTGGGGGTGGAGAAACGACCAACTTTAGGTAGTGGATCCCCCATCCCCATTTAACATTTATGTTTGTAATTGATTTTCACATCGACTCGAACATTGACGGTTACGTGTGCGCTGGATTTCGTGAAAACCTTCAGTTTGTACATGCATTTGACTCGCACTTTCGTAACACTCGACTACGTGTTCGCGCTTTATTGTTACTTTCTTTGTGGATATTTAGTGTTTGAAATAAGACTGGAGAATTAAGGAAAATTTAATTTGAAAAACTTAAAAAACTCAATTTTTCGACGTTTCTCATTGCAGAAATCCAGAAAAAGGGATTCTGTTTGATTTTTCGCTCTAATCGCTGACTGTTTCTTTACGTATAGTTAGTTTAGTAGGTAACACATTATGTGACATAGAATTCTTTTCTTGAGCTAACTGTTTAAAGCATGTTGCGTCCGCCTACTTCCATTTACGAAAAGTTTAATTCTTTGTCTAAATCGAATCTGAACCATGATCAGTAAAATGTATTCAAAAAAATTTTGACTTCTCAATGTTTTGGTTAACGGAAAGGCTTTCATTGGTTGATGGCATTTTATCTTGGAAGGACGTCCTTTTTATTAGTAATATTTCCTTTTCTTCCTTCTAATTGTTCCTTCGTCTTTTACCTGCTTTTGTTTTGGCATTCGGGTGGTTTAGTAAAATCTCTTTGGCTAACGTTTCGAAATTGGCTTTTTATTTTGGTCACCGGATTTTATGAAACAAAATATCAAAGTTGCTTTTAAATAATTAGCTCGTTGCACTTCGAGCGCAATAATTGCGCGAAATCGATTTTACAGTTAATGGAATTTTCGAAAAGTACTTAAATTCATGGCGACTTTTAGTAATTTGCCTTTTTTCTCAACCAGCTTTGATTGTGCAGATATGATTCGTATTCGAATATCATGTTCAGAAATGAATTCTCTTCCGATCTTTTTTCCGCTCTTCATCTAGCAAATGATTGTACGTGTAGGTGCATAAGCGGTGTCATTTTTTTATGTCCATTGGCATCAAACTGACGCGAAAAAAATGTTTTGAAAAGTGATTGAATTCTGGATTTTCCGAGACCCCGTCCTACGTGGGGTCATAATTTGTGATAAAATTTGAAAAAATCCTTATCCTAAATTATGCGCATCGAGTTTGTTAGCGACTCAACGGTCCAGAGTGCGAAAGCCATTCATTAAAATAGGATTACTCTTTTAAGTTTTTTATGCTCTTTATTGCTCGTTCTATAAAAATTAGTTATATAGCTGCTTTCTCTGTCGTAATGGATCATCGCATTTCGCTTACGGTCCATCAGTTCCACCTAGCAATGAAGCAACAATTTTGAGTAGGTACTGGTTAGTGGCTTTTGTTTTAGCATTAGTTTGCATTTGATAAACGATCATTTTGTGCGTGCATAGTGAAAAAGAAATCGTTAACTATAAGCAAATTATCTTATTATCTGAATTTTCGGCTGCTCTGATTACATGTTCAATAGATAATAATACTCAATATTTTCTTATAAGCGCAGGAAAATTAATTTTTTGTTCGAGCTCCTTTTCTCAAAAACTGTATCTTCCTGAGTTGATCTACGTCTCAAATCTGATTGGCGAATGATTAGCTGGTTTATACGAATTTTATGGTAGAGTATCGTAATTCGTTGTAACCTTAAGCAAGTATTTTTCGGTTGTCAGTTTTAATTTTTTCACGCTTAAAAATGACATTTGTTGCCATTTATCGTTGATCTTCAGCCTTCTGATGACTTCTTTATCAAAATACTTTCCTTCAAAATAATCTGACTCGTTTGCTGAGTGTACCTATATATCAGTAATTGACCGCAGTGCTTCGATCAGCGTATTTTTGGTTATAATTTTATGTGTATGTACTAATAAGTATCGTAGTTAGTTCCTGCCCATGTATTTGATTTTTCGACCTCGTTTATCTTTATGTGTTCTAGGCGCAATGATAACTTCATGCGCAAATCGACTAAATGTTGGCAAAATTGTAAGCGTCTCGCACGCACAGTGAGATATATTCGTCCGTTTTTGTGTTTATTGGTAGCTGATACTGTTAAGCGAAAAAAGAAAAAGTATAAAAATTAAAGTCTTCCTAAAATTATCGTGGACGATTTTAAACCTGGGCCAGAAAATATTGAAATCGGATCTAGAACTACAGCAATTAGTATTCAAGGTTAATAAGGAATTGGTTACTTGATTCTAAGCCGTAACAATTTTTTAATTGTGCTAGACTGTTCAGAATTCATAATCTTATAGATGAGTACCTAAAAATTCGCCTAAAATTGACCAAGTGGGGTACAAAAGGTATCTTTATTCCCTGATCGCATACTTAGGATGTTTCAACAGATTTTGGTCCTTTTAATAATGTAACAGACTAAAATCAATTTTTATGCGCGTTTTCTCTTTAGCGAAGCGCTAAATTAGATTCGACGAAATCAAGACAAATGCTTTAAGCTAATTAGATCTTTCAAAAAAACGAGCACTATGCTACTTACGTACAAACAGGCCCGAATCCAGGATTCAGCTGGGGAAGGGGCGGACCCAACATAAATTGGTTTATATCTCCTGATAACTCGCAAGAACCGCATTTTTCAACGTTTTCGACTTTCTCTATCCATAAAGCTTGTAGAATCCAAACTTTTTGAGAAGGAAAATTTTTCGCTTAAAATGCTACAAAAAGTTCCATTTTTAGGTCGCGCTTGAGGCAAAATTATCGGAAATTCTTTACCACATGACAAAAACATGCAATTTTTCATCTTTTCGTGCAGTATCTTACCTTTTAAAATTTTTTTGGCTACGGAGAGACCTGTAAATACGACTTTCTTTTGGGTATATTTTGAAAAATAGATGTTAGCGATCGGAGTGATTTACCTCGCGCATAATAAATGCTCAGACCACTTCAATGTCACATTCAGCAAATTCCGCGATCATTTCCAGAAATAGTACCTGGTATTTTCAGTCTACATATATTCTATTTTATAGCATTTTCGGAAAATATTATATAAAGTAGGTGACACCAAAACCAGACTTCCTTGGTGAAAATGAGCATTTCGTGCTCAAGACTTGAGAGATTTATCAGATCGTCTGCGTCGCAGATATAAGCGCGAAGACAAAGCCTAGCTTCGCTATTTCATTAATTTCGTGCGTCACAAATTACATACCTACATGAGAATTAGTTTCAAATTCGCAGACTATGACGAGCTGCAATTACACTCGATTGGACTTAATTTAGAATTCGTCGAAAATAGTAATTTTCACTCAGAATATGTTAAGCTGCGGCTGAAGGTAACAGTTTAAATTCACCTTTTTTGTGATTCGGTAATTATGTAATTATTGATAACACAAAAAGGAATATAAATTGTCAGTGTGGTCCTTGATATATTGAAGCAAAGATTCATTTTGTTCAATCTGCACTGCATTGCGAAAACTAGGCGCCGTTGGTATTTTTATCTGGAGTTAAATCCTTGGTTGTCTAACATTTCGAAATATTTAAATAGTATAATTTTGTTTTTTTATAATTTAAAATAATTTTGATATGTTATAACACAAGAACGGTCATAGTTTTTTATTATTTTGCGAGTACATAGGTATCTTTTCGTTCCTTTTGTTTAATAGTCTTTGATTTGTTATCACATACTACATATTCTAACTTGTACCTTAATTATTTGTTCTTTGAAGTATTTAGCGAAATTTTTTTTACAATTTTTGTCTTTTGGAAGCGCTTACTTCTCTGATTTGATTGAAATTTATAAGCCACTGTTCTTAAGCATTATCGTTCGCATCGTATATACATATGTGTGCATTGATATTCTTGGATTGCATTTTGTTTTATTCCATTTGATTTTTTATTGTATGATAACATTGTGGCCAATAATTTCAAATCTACTATCTGAATTTATTTAATTACACTTAATTCGTTTTTTGTTGCAAAAGATTTGTGCACTGAAATTAAACTAAGGTACTTTAAATCTGATAGGTACTCGTACTTTGAGTTTTCCTGGTTTTGCGCTGAAATCAAATTTTTCGGTGATAATGACTTGCATTTTGAACAAATGGATTTAGGAACGTAGTGAATGATGTCAATGTAAAACTCTTGAACCGAAATAAAGAAACATCTTAGCACCTAAATATAATTCAGTTAATTTTGTTTATAGTTTGCTGATTATCGGTTTATAGGTGTCATGACAAGCGGTTCTGTATTAATTTTTTGCCAGCGTGGACTTTAAAAGATGGTCTCATATTTAGAAAGCAGAGTCAAAGCCAGTGCAGAAAGCACTGGCTTTCTGACTGTAATGTTGAATAAGATGCGGAAGGTTGAAAAAAGATGCAAGTACAAATGATTGCGCGAATAAATTTTAGAGCCCTTTTCTCGGAAAAGTCAAACATGTATAAATAGAATCTTTTGGTAACCTACAAAAAGTATATTCTTTTAGCCTTCTATTTGCCATCCTAACTGGAATCTCATATGGCTATAGTTCCTTTTTTGTCTGATTCTGGGAAGTTTATTGTTTAGATCTCTGCATAAATATGGACGATTCGCAGTTCAGAGAACCGACAAATTTCTCGAGCGAATGTCGTACCATCAAATTAGACGGAATTTTTGTTACTATAAGCTGTACGATGCTTTTCACTAGTTTTTGCTCGATAGCTGTCAGTTGTGGCTTAGTTGCCTTGGTATCCAGAGCTACCCTTCTGCATGCAAATGTCAGATTTTTGCTCATGCAATCCGTTCTCGGGTAAATTTTTGTATTTACTACATCTATTTCCGATCTTAATGCTTCATAATTTAAATGTGTCGCGATTTTCTTAAATTTCGGATTCTCGCGTGAGATTCATCGTAGCACCTTTGTTCAAAATATAAATTTCAATGAAATTTCAATGCACTCGCTCCTCACACGATGCAAAATAACTTGTCTTTCGTACTAGCGCAGGTAATTAAAATTAGCTACTAAAGGAGATATCCAAGAAATCAATTAACTAAGAAAAATTTATTCATACGTAGAAATGCGTAGTCTAAGCATTTTCGACCGACATTGTAACAAAACATGCGGGAGAAATAATTAATTATTGATCTTTTTAATTATCTGAGTGTAGTTGCTTCAGTTTATTAGGGGCCTCAATCATACATATACTGCATGAGAATTCCGGGGAGGTCAAGCCCGACAAATTTTTGTTCTTTTTTATGTTAAAAACAATGGGTAAAGTCAAAAAGAGTATTTTTCGACTTTGTGGAGGATGCTGCTTCTTTTTAGAACATAAAAACAAAAACAATTTCAAAAAAATTGAAAAGATTGTGTAAATTGAACAAAATATACTCAAAAATGTGTCTTTGGCGCGAAGCACCGAAAATTTGAGACTTTATGAGCAAAAAATGAGCTAAAACCCTTAAAAAGGCACACTTTTTACAATTTCTACGAAAACTCGGCATCACAGCCATTTTGCGGATGTAGGTCAGTAGCCATTCCGGGCGGTCAAAACCCTCCAAAACCTCCTAAGAACACGTATGGCCATAATGCATATCTCACAGTCGATTCAAGCCGCAGGTTTTTACTTATTCAGTCTGAATGTCATTTGAGAAATGAGGTCCTAATCATTTTCTTTTGCAGGGCTTTGGTAACATCTATTTCGATTTTGATCAACGCAGGCTATAATTTTGCCATCTACTTCTGGGGGTTTCGAATGACGCATATGACTCGCCTTTCTTGCTGGCTCATGCTATCTCCATTTGTCATTTTCTCACCTACTTTCAATACGTTTTTGGTATCAATCGGTTGGGAACGTTTTTACGCCACTTTGAGGCGTAATCAGACCGACTTAGACAAGCCGAGCAAGGGGGTCAAAATATTTTCCGCTTACATCTACGCTTGCTCCGTTGTTCTCGTAAGCAGTAAATAAATTCCGATTGACAGCTGACCTATTTGAATTTATGGATAACATTTTGAGTCGGTCTTGTCTGTCAGTCGAGCTTATGCAAAACAATGCAGAAAATACTATTGAGGTCATATACAGTGATTTGTTATCATTTCAGCAATTAAAACCTAATTGATCTTAATTGGTTTATGACATGAAATATAAATTTTTTTAAAATATCTGTCGGGCAATAAATATATCTTATTTATAAAACGTAGTAATAATAAATGTTTAAAATTAAAAACTCTAAATCATAGTTTTTAGTTTTTCGTATCAGTCTAAAACGGTTTTCACCCCCCCCTTCTCCTATAACGGCTCGAAATTTAAAGTGGTGTGTACTAGGCCATTTTTTAGAAAGTAGGGGTGGGGGTTAAGGACCTCCAATTTTTGGCCACAAACGGCTAAAAACGCCTCAAAACGGGCAAAAAGTTGAATTTTTCCAGAAATCGGGGGGAGGGTTTAAAAATTTTCTGGCTTTGGGTGATGGGGGACGACCGACTTTGGGTGGACGATCTCCCATCCTCCCTGTTAAATGTTTGATCCCCCAATTGAGTTTTTCACCCCTAGAATTTTTGACTTCCTAAAAAACTCTTAAAAAAGTGCTCTTGTAAGCACACGTGGGCGTGGGGGGTTTGAGGGTTTGCACCCCACCCCAGAAGACCGAATACCCTCCCAAAGTAAAATGCCCCTCAGACTTCAATTTTTTAAAATTTTTTGTTGTTTTTTTCGCGATTTTTTTGATGCCAATGGATACCATTTTTTTACCTTTAAAAAATCTTGCAGCCCCCAGAATTTTGGTGCTGCCCAACTAAGGTTGTAAGCGTTTTTTTAGCTATTTTGGGGTTAAAAGTGTTAAATTTTCCCATAAACTCATTTTTTGCTATATTTTGTTCAATTCATTCGATTTTTTCCGATTTTTTTAGAAGTTTTAAAAGAAAGGGCATCGTCAGAAACGCTAGAAATTTGTTTTAGACGTGTACTCATCGTTTTTAGCCCGAAAAATGGCAATCTAGAGAAAATTTGTGGATTCACTCCCCAGAGGTACCTTGGTGTGCATGTCTGTGTGACTTACTAACATAATGTTTAGCTATTCGACTTATTTGAAGGTTTTTTAATGTTCTGGTCAAATTATAGTAAAATCTTATGCATATAGGCATAGGTGGGCAGCAACAAAATTCTGGGGGATTGCAACATTTTTTACAGGTCAAAATATGGTCTTAAAAATATTGGTATGGCGAAAAAACACCATTTTTCAACGTTTCTCATCGAGCACTATCCATTGGCATAAAAGATCGCGGAAAAAAATGAAAAATCGGCCTACTGACCCCTAACCCCTCTACCGCGCAAGCCCACTTGTGCATATAGGTAGCTCAGCTTCATTATTTGCCTGAATTATATGGATTGTGTATAGTCTTGTTCATACATGCACAGCATGGGAATTCTGGGGGGTATGGAATTATATAGTGTCTTTTTGGGGTCCGAAATGGTAGGTACGCGTCAAAAACATCGATTTTAAGCGTTTCTGACCCTTCTCTACCTTTCTCGAGCATAAAAACATGAAAAAATTCCGAAAAAAATTTTAAAAAAGTCAGAACAAATTGAACAAAATATAGTCAAACCAGGAGTATATGGTGCGAAGCACCGAAAACTTGACACTTTTGTGCAAATAGATAGCTAAAAACGTTTAAAAAAGCATCTTTTCAACAAATTTTTAGAAAATTTTTGGGAACTCAAAAAATTCGCATATTCTGGGGGTGCAAAAATTTTTGCGGAGGGTGAAAGTTTTCTAGAGGGGGTGAAAACCCCCCAAACCCCCCTCACCCCCAAAATCATGTATTGTCTTGTTCAAGAAGAATACAGAAAGGTTCATGACTTTGGAGTAGTGATCGACCGGAGATCCGGCCTCCGGCAAATCCGGCCATTTTTTCCACTCCGGTGCTCCGGCCGGAGGACATCCAAAAATCGGCCGAAGGCCTGAGAAATTTTTTCGTTTTTTGCATAGTGACCGAACGTACTAATTGCTGACATCATGCTTATTAAATTTAGTCAGAGCACAATAAAATAGCAGAAAAGGGGAATAACACCAAATAAAGTGTCTGTAGCAGGAGTGCTACTACACGGCTAGAAATGGCACTTTGAAGTTTAACCCGTGACGTTGATGTTTCATTGTTTCTCAATATTAATCAATACTTTGCGCAGTTGTTAGCAAGAGCCCGAGTAGTCGATTAGTACTACACACGCGAATCAGAGCGGAAGATCCGGGAAACCGGTGCGGGTAAAATTTTGCTCACGTAACGGTGGGAGGCGGCGCCCCCGTTACATGTCTATCACCACCACAATCGTAAAATATTTATTCTTAGGAAAAATCGAAAATGAAAATGAAACAAAAATTGTGAAAATCGCTGCAGTAAATTCCTGTTAACACTGGAAGTCATAGGGTAGCATAAGATGCAGTCTGGCCTGCACTGCACATGCTATACTGATTTTTCAGATAATGTTGCTGTCCATTTTGTACGTCATATTCGCGGTTCACTGAACATAATATAATATGTAACGTACCTATGTATATACGGTCACACACAATCATGATTTAACATCAAATATTGCCTATTGACGCTTTATTTAGGGCAGGCTAAGGAGATGACAGCTTTTTCTTAATAAAAGCATTGAATCAAATTTTGTTGAATGTAGTCTATTTTACCAGTTGCGGATCTAGAATTTTCCTAAGGGGGCGGTATCCCTACTTTTTCCAAAGACAGCCAAAAATAGTTCCAAAATTTTGCCCTCAAAGCGCGACATACATAGCGTTTTTTCAGTGTTTTACATTGTATACTTTCACATAAAATTTTGACGCAATATTTTTCTAAAAATTTTAAAATTTTAGACAATTTTGTGTGAAAAAAATCATTAAATTTTTTTGACTTCAACGAAAACCTGACGCGAAGCGCCGGAAAATTTGTGAAATTAAAGCGGATAGATGTCAAGAAACATGATTTATTGCTTGATGCGAATTTTAGACCTTTTTAGCAGTTTTTATCTTCCCAAAAATCTTTGTACATGTACAAAGACGGCCCTGAAAAGTCTTTGTACATCGGGAAAAATCTTTGCCGAACATAAAAAAACCGTGCTTCTAGGTCGCCAAAAAAGTAAATAAATGTAATTAATAGGTATCATCCGGTGCGTAGCGCCGGAAAAATTTGAGAAATTATGGTCACTGACGGCCAGAAATCATTGAAAATCGCATATCTATTCTTTAGGATTTTCTTAAGGGGGGCGGTATCCCAACTTTTCCTAAAACAATTAAAATAGGTACAAAAATTTGCTCTTAACGCGCGAAATAGCGTTTTTTCGGTGTTCTACATTGTGTACTTTTACATAAAATCACTTTTAATGCAATATTTTTGCTAAAAATTTTGAAATTTTCGACAATTTTGTGCGAGAAAATTCATGAACTTTCTTTGATTTTATAAAAATCTGGCGCGAAACGCCGGAAAACTTGTGAAATCAAGGCGGATAGACGTCTAGAAGCAGTCAGTGTTTTTTTGTACAAGGTCCGTTTGTACATGTACAAAGATCATCCCCAAAAGTCTTTGTACATTTTGCACACACAAACTTTTAGGTACTATTACATGGTACAGTAGCGATTTTAGTGTGGTAAAAACAGAGTTGTTCGAATTTTGGTAGTGTATTTTAGGTAATTTCTGGGTCTCTTAGGCCAAAAATCACTGACAATCGTAAAACGGCAGCGAAGCGCCGAAAAATTTGACATTTTTCGTTTTGAAATGCAATTTCTGCCATTATAAAGATATATAGAACACACAATCACTCATTTCGGCGCGAAGCACTGAAAATGTTTTTCGAGTTTGAGACCTTTTTTGTAATTTGTCTTCCCAAAAATCTTTGTACATTGGGAAAAATTTTTGCCGAATACGAAAAAAATCGTGTCTAGAAGCATGATTTACTGCTAGATTTCTTGTATTTATAGCATTTGATGCGAAACATCGAAATTTTTAATCGAAAATAGAAGAAAACTATGCAAAAATAGCTGTTTCTGCTGTAAAAATTGTTTTGAAACCTACATGAACAGATAATGGCTTCCAGGTCGCCAAGAAAGTGAATAAATCTTATTAATAGGTACATATCATCCGACGCATAGCGGCAGAAAAATTTCGAGAAATTATGGTCACTGACGGCCAAAAATCATTGCTAATTGCATATTTATTCTTTATCTCGCCAAATATTTTTGGCCAAGCTGGGGGGGCGGCCACCCCCGCCCTCCCCTTAAATCCGCCCCTGCATTCTTCATCTCGCCAAATATTTTTGGCCAATGGAGGGGGCGGCCGCCCCCCCGCCGAACTCCTTAAATCCGCCTATGTATTTCATATAACTAACTAGCTGATATGCAGTTAAGATGCATGTGCACTATGGTCTAGGTCTTGGTCACAAAGATGTCCTACCTATCCGCACGTGTAAAATTATATTTCTCCGGCTCCGGGCGGAGCAACATGGTTCAATCCGGCTCCGGCCATGTTGGCCGCTCCGGTCGATCACTACTTTGGAGTTTGGAAAACTGAAAAAGTAGGCTAGCTGAAACATGGCTGACAAAGTAACTGAGGAAAAAATTGCATTGTCATGCTAATCCATGACTAATATTCGCGACACATTAAGCAATTGGATTATTTGATATTAGCTGGCCATAGCAAACTGGTCTCCGTTTTACACAAGCATGTAACGGCTCGAAATTTCGGGTGGGCGTCCTCGGCCATTTTTAGGGGGGGGGTAACTGACCTCCAATTTTTGGCCAAAAACACTTAAAAACAGCCGAAAAATTTAATTTTTTCCACGAAATCGGGGGGGGGGTCAACAAGTTTTCTGGCTTTGCGGCAGGATGGGGGGACGACCAACTTTAGGCGGGAATTTCCCCATCCCCTGTTACATATATGGTTTTTACATAATCGTATTGAAATGGCTGAGTTTAATCGATTTTTAGATGATTTATCAGCCATTCTCGTCGCTTCTGCAGAGTGATTTCTCGAGTGGACGGCAGGCTTTAACTCCAATGGTTGTCAACGAATACTTCATGGACTTATTTTGCTATTGCGATTACATTTTCATCTTCAAAATTGGCGTCTACGGTCCGATAATTTATTTTTTTATTTGTAATTTGAGTTCGATCCTGGTTTATTGGTTCGTGTATAAAGTAAGATTAACTTTCCGTGCGTTATTTTCCTGCCAATTACGTGTGCAAGTAATACAGACATTCAGAGCTGTCTTATGAAATTTCACGAAATAATAAATAGGTTAAGAAGATCAGTGTTTTTTAGCACGATTCCTGTTAAATCTAGTAATAATGATTTTTGTCATTAGCAAAGGATAACTCACATTAGCACGCTAGTTTTTTTACCTACATAATTACGTGCAGTGTCAGAGAGCATATCCATTCCTGTTTTAACAAAGCTTTTTGAAAATGTCATGATATTTTACAGATCAATATTTTGTTTGCATTGACGTAATAGTGCAAGTAGATTTGAATGTTAAAGATTATATTAGCGTTTTTTAGCACTACGCTAATGAAAGTTGCCCCGTGCTTATGAAAATGTTGACCATCAGCTCGACTTGCTAACGGATACGAACATAGTTTCCCAAGGTCGGAAGTTCAGGGGGTGAAATCCCAAAATTTGAGACGACTAAATTTAGAGTTCTAGCCTTTTTTGCAGGTCAAATATGAAAAATAGCTAAAACATCCTATATAGCATGTTTTAATGTTAAAAACTGCATTTCTAACTACTTTTTGTCCCATTCTGACTAGTTACGTCACCCTTGTAAGTAAAACATATAAGAATTCATCGAAAATTTTGACTTTTCAGATCAATTCATTCCAAGTATTTTATGGGTACACAAAACAGAAATTTACTGAAAAAGTTTTTAACATCTTCGCTGCTTTTGTATCCAAAAATCATTGCAGAAAATGTTTGATTGCTTAAAATCGTCTGACAGTGATTCAAGTTTCGGACCCTGAGGTGGGATAATACCCCCTCACCCCTTCATATGGGAATGTGTGGATACGTAGACCTTTTTGGGCAAAAACGTATTCATTTTAACGCTTTTTAACGTATTTTTCAGCTAAAATCCTTAAAGTTTTCGGCGCTTCGCGCCAGCATGAGAATTGCGGGGGCTTAGCATGCTAATCGTGGGGTGAAATTTTAAGGTCTCTTTTTAGGGCCCAAAATCAGTGAGTAAGCGCTGGAAAATTGTTCTTAGCGCATCCGACGATGCTTAATCCTTCTACAATATAAAAATACACAAAATCGAAAAAATATTAGAAGAATTCGATTAAATTGAGCACAATATAATCAAAAAATGAGGTTTGGCGTGAAGCGCCGAAAATCTGACACTTTTGAGCAAACAGATAGCGAAAAATGTTTACAACAGCACCTTTTGTGCAAATTTTTTGGAAATTTGTAAAAAATCGCGAATTCTGGGGGGGGTGAAAAATTTCTAGGGTTGAAAGATTTTCTGCTGGGCGAACCCCTCCCCCACAACCCCCCCACACCCCCCTCCCCCAGGATCATGTATGAGCATGTGAAATATTTTTCTGCGTTTTCGCCTGCAGACCAATTTGGCGCGTTATGAAAGCTTTGGAATAAACCAGGCTAAGTACAGCCTGCAAGAACGTTTTCAGACGGCCAATAACATGAAGGCGACTAAAATGCTTTTTCCGCTTGTCATTTCACAATCAGTGTGTGGCGCTTTCATTGGCATTGGATATGCCTTGCTTGTACGTGAATTTGACAAGAACTCCGCTCAGCAGCATGAGCCGGCTACGTGTGAGGACGATTTTTTGTCATTTCTGCTGTTTAGAATTTGCACGCAAAACTTAAACATATTCTGATCTGGATGCATGACAAAATTTAAAGCTAAATAGACGGTTTCTTCTGCGAAAATTACTTTCATTAAATCAGTGGCATGGCAAATTTTGTGACTATAAAAATATGTAGAATACGGTGTATAAGCATATGTGGACGTATGCAGGGGGAGGAGGGGCGGTCACCACATCTGGACGTGGGGAGTTTGGCGGTATGCACCCCCCTTAGAAACCAAAATACCCCTCAAAATTCAATTTTTGGATTTTTTTGTTTTTTTCGCAAGTTTTTGATGCAAATGGATAGTGCTCGATGAGAAACGTTGAAAAATGGTGTTTTTTCGGCGCACCATTTTTACGGCCATTTTTTTACCTTTGAAAAATCTGTGAAATAGTGAAAAATGTTTTGTGACTAAAACTTGATTTTTCTTAGGTCGCAGAATATACTTCGATTTTTGCGTTGTTTAGAGGAAGTCTAACTGTTTAGCACGTTCTTACGGCTTTTTCGCGTACTTTTTCTTAGCATGATTTTGTCCTTAAACACTGCATTCTCATTACGAAAAAAGGCAGTCTAACTAGCTTTAATCAGAGGAAAAAACCTACGTAAAAGTCCCCGTCGGGTCGATTTGAAAATTAGCGTAACAAATCAATAATCCGGGCCAACGTGTCAGCAAATGCAAACAATTTAAGAAAATTTATGAGCCGCATATATTCGAAAAATGGACAGACTTTTAACAAGAAAAATATTCGAATCGCTTTGATAAAGACAGCGCATAAGAATTATTATTATTATGAAATAATTTGCAGGTAGTGTTTTTGAAAAATGCTTCTTATTCCAGTCAACCTTCAAAACAGTGCATGTTTGTGAATAAAAATGATGAAAGATGAGTAAAAAATCTTTGAAATAAAAAAATGATCAAAAAATTTGCAATACGGAGTTAAATATTGGCATTAGAAAACATGTATATAATTCAAAGTTCACCTTTTCACAGCTTAACAAAGTCCAGCTATAGAAAAGTTAAAAGGTCAGATTCGTTATTCTGATGTTACGGAGATCATTTTTCAAAAGAATAATGGCCATACTCAATGCTCTGAGCGGAAAAGTTCTTCTCAGTGTAAACTTTACACTTGCGCTAATAACGCAATATTGGGTGTATAGAAACAAAATAAACTAGGATGTGTAACGCTTAAGTTAGGGTACATTTTAAGCATAATCAGCATATTCCGCCTACTTAGCGGAGTAGCTGAAGAAATTTCGTTTTCGTCTCGAACCCTTTACACTAAAACGATCGCAGATCAAGAAATATTGCGTTGAAAGAAAAAAAAATTCTTGGTTTTGAGATATTGTAACCCTCTTTATTATAAAACCAATTGGACTGCACAGAAACCAAAATTGAGTTAGGTAAAGCTCTAGGAGATGCAAAGAGTAAAAACACGTATACTTTACACTTTTGTACGACATTTATTGAGTGTAAGGAAATTTTAAGGTCAGGTTCGTAATCTACAACTCAGGAGCAACACTTTAAAAAACTCTGCCTCCGCAAATTATTTGATTTTTCGGATTGCACTTTAAAAACTCATTGCTAACTCGGTATTGAGTATAAACAAAAAAATCAATATTGAGTTTTTAATTATCTATCGATTAAAAAACCGCACCTCCGAGGTGTTGTTCCTGTGAGGGGGACACAAAATTCGCACTCGCTGTGATAAAGATATAAGAAAAAAGGTGGCAAAGTGTATTATAGGTAGCGCTATCGCACTACCTATGATGTACTAGAGATGAGTCAGGCCCCGAGCCTGTAAAGACGAAACAAATTAATGAAAATGAGATGAAATTATTCTTTTATCGAATAATTCAACGTAATATTTATTTATTTCAAAAACTAAACTAAATAACAGTAACATTAAGCTTAGACTAACGTTTTAATTCGTTTCAGGTACAAATAACTAAGATTTGAGTGAAAGTTGAAACAATTTGATTCATTTTTGAAAATTTTAGCTCAATTAACGATTTTTATTAAGAAAATAAGCACGTTTGGCCGATTATTATTATACAAAATGATTTGAAATGCTGAGGACTTGCTCCAGTAGATAGCTGTAAAAATGAATCGATCGATATACGTTCATTCAGGCTAGGGTATGACAAGCTATTTTTCCGTATAGTCGTTTGCACGCGCCAAATGGCAGGCTCTATCTTTATTTTGGAGAGGTTCATTAATGTTAGTTTCATGTATAGCTTTTATATTATCTGTACATTGATAACGCTCATTCGCTACTTTAGACAAATGATTTTTGGTCCGTATAAACATTTTTCGCTTCTATTATTCTAGAAAGAAGTATTTAGTGCTGTAGTTCAATTATTTTAAACAACAGTGTGGCTTCAAATGTTTTTTCCGTCAGAATAGCCTGGGTTACTTATTTCTCGAGCGATGTGCTTATAACGTTTCGCATTATATGTACTCGTACTGTCTAACTCGCCTCTTCCTTCTACTGCATTAGCATAAAATTTCAGCGTAGTTAATTGTTTTTGATGCCTATAGCTATATTCAGTCATTATTTATTCTATTCTTTAGTTTATTTGTCTCTTAATCTTTTTTATTTTCATGTATTATTTGATTCATCAAAGCGTTATGTAATTGCTCACAATAATGATACTGAGATCTTAAGTCTGTACAGGTATAATATCGATGCATAATATACCATGGTGAGTGTATAATATAATGCGCTGGGGCTCTTGCCCCGGCCAGGGCTGAAATGGCGGCCCCAGTACATCTCTAATATGTACGTATGGAAATATGTAATGCAACTCGTACTTCAGCTACAAAAAGCATACGAATAAATGAATGAATGAAGATTTATTGTCAAGTAAATACGAAATAATGAGTACTCCGCAGTTTGAGAAATATTCTTCTATTATATTTATCACGCTATGTTTAGGGTGCATCAATTTAGTGAGCACCTTGCACATCATTCACGGACTGGATATTTCCATAATGCCTTTCATTTGGTTGAAATGCGACGAAAATTTCATGATCATGGTCTTCAAGCGTTTTCCGTTGCTCAGAAAAGTTCCCGGACTCAGTGCTAGAAGTACAACAAGGGTTCATAGTCTGAAAGTCAGCATCATGCCGCCGCCTGTTGTCAAGATGAATAGGAGTAATCTTGTTTTCCTTTTTATTTCTACGTGTTGATGGTATATTATTTATTATGTAGCATGGCTCTTACGCTTAATAAAATAAATAACAAATAAATAATAAAATTGATTAAAAAATAAACAATGATTAAATAAATAATTGCATATACAAACATTTTGCTTCTACTCTTTTGTCCTGACCGAGATTTTAAGAGCGCCTAAAAAATTATGCTTGAGCATTAGAAATAGAATTCGAGCCAGTGCATTTTTAAAATGCATTTCTCTGTATAATATGTCCACGGCCTATAAATATCAAGAATTGAAATTTAGAAATTTAAGCTATTTCGAATTTCCTCTTAAGCAGAGTCAAAACCTTTCACTGCGGAAAGTATGTGACCCATGTTTTAGGAAAGCGGTCCGTTATCTGGCTATTAAGCACACATGATCTTGGGGGGATTATTTACCCTTCCCCCAGAAAAATTTTCACCCCTCCCCACAGAATTTGCGATTTTTCAGAAATTCCTAAAAATTTAAAATCCGTAAAAAAAGGTGCCCTTTAAAGCGTTTTTAGCTATCTATTTGCTCAAATTTGTCAAAATTTTGGCGCTCCGCATCATATACCCATGTTTTGACTATATTTTGTTCAATTTAATCGACTTTTTTACTTTTTTCGAAATTTTTTGTTTTTATGTTCTAGAAAGCATCGTCAGAAACGCCAAAAAACGATGTTTTTGACGTGTGCCCACCGTTTTTGGGTCCAAAAAGAAGGCATTTTGAAATTTCACCTCCCTCCCCCAGAATTCCCATGCTTTGCATGTATTATATTAAGATTTTTAAAACGTTTACAAAACTTGCTGCTACCTAAATTATTCTATTTGTATCTACACATTGTATCAACGGCGGATTTACGAGAGGGCAGGGTGGCTCCGCATACAGTGCTCGCCACGAATGTTTACGCTTTAATATGCTCCGTAGTATGATAGAGCTTGTCAAGGCTTATATGTTTAACACGTCGGTCGTGCGTAGGCGGAAATAGGACCGACGTGTTAAAGGTATAACCCTAACAAGCTCTAGAAGCTTATTAAAGCGTAAACATTCGTGGCGAGTAGTGTACGTGGGCAGCACCGAAATTCTGGGGGGTGCAAGATTTTTCAAAGGTCAAAAAATGGCCTTAAAAATGGTGGTATGACGAAAAACACCTTTTTCAACGTTTCTCATCGAGCACTATCCAGTGGCATCAAAAAATTGCGAAAAAAATATAAAAATTTTAAAAATTGAATTCTAGGGGGTATTTTGGTTCCTCTGGGGGTGTTTACCCCACAAACCCCCCACGCCCAGGTGTGATGGCCTGGCCGCCCCCATTACCTTTAATAGTTGACGAGATAAAGGATGGAGATGTAGTTTGCAATGATTTTGCCCATCAAACATCATATGTACATAATTCCTCGGATTTTTACGGTGCTTCGCGCCGGATAATATCAATTTCTTTAAAAAAAATTCAACGGCCTATAAGCCAAGTTTTTGAAGTTTTTCCATTTTTTTAGCATAAATTCTAAAAGTTTTCTGCGCTCCGCTGTAAAGGCTTCAATTAGTTTTGATCCAAATGCACAAACACGAGAAATAAACGTTTTTCTGTCCGAATTTCACAAATTTCCCAGCGTTTCGCGTCGGGTGCTAACGTTATAGAAATTTAGGCTCTTTTTTGTTCAAAATGCGTTAAAATTGTTAAATTTTTCGAAAAATTCTTAGATAAGAAATCATTTTGATTAAAAATAGACAATATACCTAAAATGACGAAAAAACGCTAGTTTGCATTGAATCGTGGGCTTTTGTACCAATGTTTTTGACAGTTTTAGAACAAGTTGGGGTAGCGCTCATGCATGTACTGTAAGGGAATTTCGGGAGGTCAGGCCCGCAAAAAATTTTCAAAACTAAAAAACGACGGGTACGCGTCAAAAACACTATTTTTACACCTTTCGGTCAATGCAACTAATTTCTAGAACATGAAAAATTTCGGAAAAAATTGAAAAAATCGAGAAAACTGAACAAAAGATAGTCAAAAAATGTGTATATGGCGCGAAGCGCCGAAAATGTAAGATTTTTGAGCCAAAAATGAGCTAAAAGCACTCAAAAAGGTACGCTTTTTACAATTTGTACGAAAAATTAACGATTGCCGTTTCGCGGTGAGTCAGTCAGTAGCCCTTCTGGGGGGTCGAAGCCCCTCCTTAACCCTCCCCCCAGAACACTTAGGTTACCGCCGGCCTCTTACGAAAATCCTGGATTCGTCATCGCATTGTATGATGACTTCAGAAAGTCCAAACGGCGTCTTGCAGCATACATATGATCAGAATCGAAATAATCCGGCTGCGAATTACACTTGCCCAACTTCACAAGTTTACAACAAAGAATCACCGAGCCGAACTAGTGAACAGTTGGTCGACTATCGGATTGATCCTGAAAACGCGGAAGAAATCGTGCTTAAAATTTGGTCGACACGGAAGCCCGATTCCTGCCTATAAGAATGTTTATTTGATCACTCATGAACAGCGCGTGACTAGCAATTTTTAAAATGTATTGTCAGCTTATCTTCTTCTCTGATCGTTGTCTGCTTCTTATAATCGTACCTACAATAAATAGTTTCTCAACTTAAGCGAAAAAATTTGCAGCATTTCGGCAGGCAAGTGGATAATTTAGTTTGACATTTGCATGCGCGGGTGCATATGAAATAGAACGAAGTCCTTTTGGAATGTTGATTGATTTTTGTCATATTTTGAATACATTTTCGATATTAAGCGTGCCTGCTTTTGAGTTTGAATAATAACAATAATGTTGTCCGTTTCATGAGTTTGCGGCTTCTTTAAACTGTCTACAAAAGTATGGAAAGAAGCTTCTTCCTACATATTTTTCAACTTTTTAGAATTACTTTGACAAAAAGTTTTTCACTAATTGGTTTCGAAATTTTTCTGAATTGGACTATACTAGTGAAAAATGAGCACATTTATTGAATAAAAATATGGGAAAATTACACGGCAGGGTGAGCGAAAACGATAATTCTGAATATTGTTCAAATTTATAGCTTGCAGAAAACTGAATTTTATGAATTCTTCACGATTGCAAAGTAAAAAATAAGGTCACAAAAAGACTATAATCCGTCTCTATGACATAAGAATGTGTTAGTACAGAGGCTTTCTTGACCATTTACGTTACTCGTATATGCACATGGTCTACCAAATAGAGGCAAAGATTTAATGACCTGAGGTGACTTCAAAATAAACAGAGTTGGAGTAAAAAGCAAAAAACCCGTTTGATCTAGCATTTATAGTCCGTTTCACATAACTTCGTGCATAAATTCTAAGAATTTTCGTCGACAGTAGGCCAAGGGTTACGATATTCATATATCATATCAATGCTATAACCACAATCTGTCAGCTTATTGCCGTAGATAGTTTTAAAATTTATGACCGAAGTTGTGTGAAACAAAGTCACTTTCTGTAAGATTCAGCCCGGCTACGTACTGAACTCAGCATGGACAAGTCAAAAAATATCTACCCCTGATTTTAACAGCTTTTTTTAACGCCGAGTTTAATGGTGCAAATCATTTTTCTTGAAAACGAATATTCGTTGTGTCATGTGAGTGTAAAGTAACAAAAATAGCCGATTTTGTCAAATTTGGCAGTGTCTATGTATAGTCTGTTTCATTTAACTGCGGTTTTCGTTTGAATTTTCTTGCAAGAATCAGGCTACAAAAAAGGCTTAAACTGTTGATGCAAAAATGCGGTTTAGCAGTGAAAATTTATTACAGTAATAAGACTAGCAAAAAATGTTGTTGAATAGTATTCCATACAATTATTTTACTCAAACAGGCTATAACAACGAATAATTTACACTAAAGTGGTATGGCAAAGTTTGACCTTGAAGTGGGGTAAATTTGCCACTCCCTGAACAGATTCAAAAATACACTGTTGCAGGCAGAACAAAAATCGCCTATACTTTGTGCGGTACAATCTTGTACAAAGATCGCTCCAACAATCTTTGTACAAGCCTCAAAATCACATACATACAAAAAATGTAAGCCTAGGCAATATTAGTTTTGATGACAGATTGCCCATATTTTTATTCAGAGACTGAAGAGCACGATTCAAAACTCTTGTCAGTGCTCAAACATAAATTAAATCCTTTATTTGGATGAGTTTTCGAGTTTAACAATGGGGTAAAACAATTTTTCATTTTACGATAAGTTGCGGGGGTACATTGCCAACCGATTTTTCTGAAAACTTTATATACAATAAAATATGAAAAAACACATTTTCTGGATGCAAAATATCTCTAGTTTCGATAAGCCTAAACAAGAAAAACAATCTGTGTAAGGTTTCCGAGTGGCCTGAACACTTATGAGTTGATAAAAACTTGCTAAAAATGATAGCCCTCACAAAAACGAGAATAGACACACGAAGAACTTAAAGAATCCATTCTTTCTTTGTTACCAGATGAATAATACAGTAATAAATCGAAAACAACATAAAATAGCGCACCACACATGACCTGCGACAATGAAAACAGTCTGCAATAAAAAAACCTTGATTGGCAAAATTACCTTATACTCGGCAAAGAAATCCCAGTTGACGGTACATATGTACATATGTACGCCGATAGGATATCCCAGTTGGTTTGTCCCACGTCATTCGTCGAGCATGAAGAAATCGGGTTTGTATATAAAGTTCAGTATAAGGATAGTCCCGAGCGGCTTCTTGCACCTCTGGTGAAAAATAGGTACAGTAACATGTATGTACGTATGTTACAGTCTGTTCTTTATACCTATATATGAATGTGCATGGCGTAGAAAACGATCGGTAATCAAAAGTGCTTATTACGTAACTCCGATTTTTTTAATGCCTGACAGATGACTCCGGTCACTCCGCACCATAGGGGCACAACATGGCCGATCTGGGCGGGTCAGCCAGTTTGGGAGCTTAAGAATTGAGCTTTTTCCGGTCAAATGAGCTCAAAAACTGGTATACATAAATGCTTAAATATGTATAGCGTTAAAGTATAATGTAGTTTGTTTCACATAAGTTTGGGCGTAAATTTTAAGAATTTTTCGAATGTAAGCCGATGGATTACGATAATTATGTATCAAATTAATGCTACATATGTATAATCGTAAATCTGTCGGCTTTCAGTCATACGCTTTTTAAAGTTTGTGCCCAAACTTGTGCAAAACAGACTATACATTGTATGTAGGTACCCCTACTCATTTACTGCTTTCTGCATTCATTATCCCGATGCGGTGTTAAATGGCTGCTGTTCTCTTGTTTTGATTTTCTTTGTGTAAACAGAATAGTGTATGTATATTACAGCCCAAGTACTTCCTAAATTGATGCGTCGATTGGCTATTGGTCCACGTATTTAACATCATCCAATCAGCTGCGAGCAACGCATCCGCCCAATAGTAACTTCCCATGTAATGCCTTTCGAGTTTTCACATATATGTAAGCATATACTTTGGAAATCAGATTAGTGTTTAGCACGCTGTGATCTGTCGCTTGGTCTGCTAGCTGCTTGCGGGTCATCATAAAATGGCTTTCAAGTATATTTGTCTCCTATCTGTCTTGGGCTATGCCCTCGGTGAAGTTTATCTCGATGAACGATTCGAGGATGGTGGTAAGCAAACATTTCTCTGACGTTGCAATAAATATTTTGATTTGATACTTGTTAATAATTTTAATATATTTTTTTAATACTATTTAATATGCCTATCTTTTATCGATGGTATTTTCTTTATCTTGCTGTAATACCTGTTCTGAAGCGCAATAAATTATTAAATTATCGCTTTGCCCCCAAAGAAGTCTTTGCTTATTGTACAAAGATGGTTCCAATCCTGTACAAAAAAACATGCATGACGCACGATATATATTCACGGATTCCATCCAATGCAGGTTCTAACTCGTCTTTTGTGAGTTTCGTTACTTGTTTTAGAAGCCTGGAAGGAAAGGTGGGTGAAATCAAGCCACAAAAGCGATTATGGTGATTTCGAGTTGTCGCACGGAAAGTTCTATGGCGACCCTGAAGCTGATAAAGGTAATCGCTTGAATTGTCGAATATGGTAACTTCAAAAAACGGGTAATTAAGTTTAGATAGTCGGGATTTGCGAAATGTGCATTAAATGCGTGAGTGATAAGCATAGGTGGGCAGCACCGAAATTCTGGGGGGGGTGAAAAAATTTTCAGAGGTCAAAAAATGGTCTTAAAAGTGGTTGTATGACAAAAAACACCATTTTTCGACGCTTCTCATCGAGCACTATCTAATGGCATCAGAAAGTCGCTAAAAAAGCAAAAAAATTTCCAAAATTTGAATTCTGGGGGTGCATACCCCCCACGCCCATGTGTGGTGATAAGTCTTTATTGTTACCACGTGTCTACTCTGACGTTACAATAAATGTTCTGATTTGAATTGATAGATGAAGTGTACATATATCATACATTCACAGGGTCAATTCTTGGTGGGGGTTGACCGAGTTTCGTGGGGCAGGAGGGTAAATGAGTGATTAATTTTGTTATTTAAAGTCAACTTTTGATAGGTACTTGATTCGTTGTGTTTTGTTCTTCATGAATGTAGTTGAATTAGCTTAAAAGACAATTAAATCGAAATGATGACCTGTACGTAACATCAAACATATACGAAATGATGGAAGAAAAGTGCGTGGATGAATGAATTGATCAGTCCACTGCTCGGAAAATAAATATATGTTCGAAATCACTTAAACCTTTAGACGTCGTTTGACGCTTTTTCATAGTTCGAGCAATAGGCTTCGGTCTAAAATTTCTTGAGGGGGTAGTCCTACCGATCATCTCAACAGCTCCAGCAGTCCATGGTTTTTTTTTTGCACAGAAATTCAAATGAAATAGTGATCGTGCGCATAAAGTGTCACACTCATTTGCCCGGCTTGCAAAGATAATTTTTTGAAATGGAAAATTACAAAGTTTCGTGCTCACTTTTTGGCTTTCCAAAGTCCTTTTTACCACAAAATCAGCGTTTATATTATGTAGACTTTATTTGGAGGAAAATATACCCGTTAGCCAGGTACAAAGTGTGTAAATGTTATGTTTATCATAATATTATGTTTATCTTTATCACTGATGTCACTAGCGGAGTTCCACACGGTAGCGTTCTTGGTCCTCTTTTGTTTCTTTTTTACATAAATGATATCGCTTTTCTGAACGAAAATGAAAAGTTGAAAATGTACCTATTTGCGGATGATGTAAAAATGTTTTCCGTAACAGAACAAGCAGGTTTGTTGAACAATTTGTTACTGAATATCCATGAGTGGTCTGAAAAGTGGCAATTACCTTTATCTTTGGCTAAGTGCTCCGTTTTGCATTTCGGTCATAAGAATCCCAGGCAAAAATATTCGATAGGAATGGAAAATATTTTGGAAAACAACGAAGTAAAAGATTTAGGTATTCTTTTGAACGAATATATGGATTTTTCGCCGCACATTGCACATATAGTTAAAAGTGCATATTTTAGGATGTCATTGATTTTTCGAGCATTTAAGGCTAAAGATGCTGAACTGCTAATTATGGCTTATAAAACGTATATCCGACCTTTACTAGAATATTGCACGGTTATTTGGTCACCACACAAAAAGCAAGACGTGAGAAGTATTGAGAGAGTTCAAAGATCACTGTTTTTTTTTTGTACGAGCCTCTTTGTACATGTACAAAGATCCCCGGAAAAGTCTTTGTACGAGCGAAAATTTTTTTGTACATATACCGTATAGATATGCAATTATATGTACACATTTTTACATACTACTAGATTGTTATCCGTGACCCGCACGCTTCGCAAAAGGTGTAACTTTGTCCTAAATTCAGCTGGTTACATTAGTTCGGCCCGAAACGCCAAAATTTTCATGAGACTTAGGTTGAAATTACACATAAAATTCGACTCAGCAAGTTAAAATGACTTGTGCTACACAATTATAAATAATAAGCGGTTGCAATGTGCTGACTGAATCTCATAATAGACACCAATTTGCTAATGAATTTAATGCAACGCAAAGATAAAAGAGTCCATTTTATCTTCAAACGGCAGAAAACAGTGCACAGTTGTTTAATAGTTCTTTTTTCTGCATAAAATCTTTATAAAACAGTGGAAATAGATGTAAAAGATGCTTCAATCTGTACAAAGATGCTTACAGATAGATTTTGGAGTGTTTAATGCCCGCGCCTGGAGCTAAATAGAATGTAATTATGATACTCGGCGCGAAGCGCCGAAAATTTTTAGAAATTTTGCTAAAAAATACTCAAAAAAACGTTAAAATTACTATTACTTTGCTCCCAAAAAGTCTTTGTACATTGTACAAAGATGGCTCCGAAAATCTTTGTACGAGCCTCAAAATCTTTGTCTCGCACAAAAAACAGTGTCAAAGATACTTTACTAGAAGGTTCTTAAATTTTCCCGACTTGAGCTATAGTGAACGATGAGATTTTCTTAAATTAGACTCACTTCGGTTACGTCGAGTCCGTCATGATCTATCGATGGCCTATAAAATTTACCATGGTCTTATAGACATCGATTTTAACGAGTTGTTCACGGTGTGTAATGGCATCACTCGATCAGTTAACTCGGTAAAGCTAAAAATACCAAAATCTCGCTTAAATTTGAAAATGTGTTGTTTTGCAAATAGACTCCCTCCTCTTTGGAATAATTTGCCTGAAGAAGTTGTAAATGCCCCGAACTTTCCCTCCTTCAGCAGTCGTTTAGAGAAAATTAGTTTTACCTTAGACTATAAGTAAGTGCAAACCGCCTTTATAGTCCTTGCGCAGGTTTTTGATAATATATTTCATTGCATTGACGACATTTCAGTGTATGATTCTTTCTTTTTTTAATTTGACCGAATTTGTATTGTTTTAATTCCGTCTCTGTCGCAATAAACTATTTCTTTCAAATGACCTGACGATTTTTATTGCACGCATGCAATGGCGGATTATTAAAAAAATCCTGTAATATTCCGGCGATTATCTTGCAACAGTCCCATTATATTGTGTTAAGTGTATCACCATCATGTTACGATGAGTGAATCAAATTCACACAGCCTCAATATGCAGAATAAGGCTGAATCACACTTTTAAGCAAACATGTAACGGCTCGAAATTTTGGTTGGGGTCCCGGCCATTTTTAGGGGGGGGGTAAATTACATCAATTTTTGGCCCAAAACGGCCAAAAAATTCGATTTTTTCCAAAAAGCGGGGAGGGTCAAATTTTCTGGCTTTGGGGGATGGGGTTTGGCCGAACTAGGTACCATATCTAATCTATTATATAACTTGTACGCATATTGTTATCATTTTCGTGTTGAAAGAAAAGAAAGAAATAGTTTATTGCGACAGAGACGGCATTGAAACAATACAAATTTGGTCAAATTGAAAAAAGAAAGAATCAGAGTAAATACACTAAAATGTCGTCAATGCAATGAAATTTAATATCAATAACCTGCGCAAGGACTATGAAGGCGGTTTGCACTTACTTATAGTCTAAGGTAAAACTAATTTTCTCTAAATAATTTTCTCCATTCTGCGACTGACTCCTTTTAGATCATGTAATGAGTATTTATTCATTCAAGGAGTCAAAAAGTCCCCCGTACCCCTAGAACACGTATGTGCAGAGATAGCTACTTATTTTTTGGAAGTCAATTGCTCAAAAAAACGTCGGAACTAATTTTTTAATGCTTTAAAGGTGAATTTTTCCGTTAATTTTGGACTTTGTCTCCCGGTTTTGTTCAATAATTAAATCCTTGATTATATGCATATTACCTAACGATTCGTTGATTTCAGGTCTTCAAACATCTAAGGATGCTAGGTTCTACGAATACGCTCAAAAGTTTAAGAAGCCATTTACCAATAGTGACAAACCGCTTGTAATTCAGTTCACGGTGAAACACGAGCAGTCAATTGATTGTGGCGGCGGCTATGTAAAAATCCTTCCTGATGATACCAAACTAGACGATTTCAATGGCGAGTCGCCTTATTACATCATGTTTGGTGAGTGAATCACTCTTTAAGCCTCGTACTGCTCAATCTGAGTATTTTTTGAACAAGCCTTTTTGTAAATAGACAAAGATATCCAGAAAAGTCTTTGGATGAACTTATTTTTGTACATATGTACTTACGTAGAATACAGCATACTTTTTTGACATAAAATACCCGTTTTCTCGATGAAATACATATTTTCAGCCTGTAATCTGCCGCATACATGCTGTCTTGAGCCGTGTTTTTTAGTCTTTAGTAAGTTCAATGCATATTGTCAACGACTTTTCAGCTAAATTTTCATAAAAAACTATTCCGAAAACTGAAATAATTAGTATTGCAAAAAGAAATATGATTCTGCGGTTGTTAAATGCTAGTGGAATCGGATAATAAACCATTTGTGCTTATGGATTTAATGTAGCATAAGGAGCAAGCTAATTTTATTTTTAAACCACGGATTGCATTTGTGGTGCTAAATGGTCACCTAAATTTTGTTTGATGCGATAATTTTAAAAAGCAGAAGAGTTGTGTTGATGCGATGTTAGATTGTGCAAAGATCGGGCGTTTAAACCGCGCTTGGGGCTAAATATTGATTATGATTTTTATGTTCTGCTGATATTCTGTACGTTTTGTGAAGCAATGTAAATCGATTATAGGAGCAATTTAAACCGAAGCACGAGTCGTCATTTCGTGCAAAATGATCAGTAGGCATATGAAGCTTTTCTAATCAAAGTTGTTTTACATTAGGCTGCCTAAAAACCACTTATGTAGTCATAACCTTGAGCGCTGAAAATCTATTTCCATGCTCAAAGTTTCGTGAAATAGACTACATGTGTAGACTCGGTCGTAAACAGGATTTTTCAAGGGGACGGTCCGAAAATTGGTGGCCATACGTGTAACAGGGGTGGGGATCCCTTCACCCAAAGTTGTCCGTCCGCTATCTTCCAAAGTCGGAAAATTTTTGACGATTAACCTATTCTGAGATTTTTCAGTAAAAAGATGCCAATTTTCATTATCTTCCATGCATTATCTTGCTCTTCGAAATTTTTTTAGTCTGAGGGATGGGCCTCACTGCGTAGGCCCATGTTTGTAGGCATATTTTTGCCCTTAATTAAAGTGTATCCCATTGTAAAATGATGGCTCCAACGAGCATTAAAATATGTGTCTCGGGTGCGTGTAAGGGGTCTCACACTAACTAGATTTCTACTCCTTTTTTTCGAAAACTATTTGAGGGTGGAGCAAAGATGAATGTATTTTTCGGCGTTTTTCAACATGCACTATTCACTAACTAAAATTCAAATGTTCCGTGTTTTTCACTTGCTTCAATTAAATTTGTTTTTTAGGTCCTGATATTTGCGGCTATAGCACGAAGAAAGTACACGTTATTTTGAACCATGATGGCAAAAATTGGGACAACAAAAAAGATATCCGGTGTAAAGTAAGTTTATAGTTTTTGCGTTTCTTGACTGATGTTACGCATGCACAAATGGCGTTTTGTTCAGGATGATGAATTGACTCACTTATACACCCTAATTATCAAACCGGATAATACGTATGAAGTCAAAATTGACAACGAGAAGGTCGAATCCGGTGAACTAGAAGCTGATTGGGACATTGTAAAACCAAAGAAGATTAAAGACCCCGATGCCAAGAAGCCTGAGGTATTTTTCCGATTTTTCAGTGCTCAATTTTTCATTGATGGATGCAAGTGTACTTGTAATGTCTCGAAATTTTGGCTCGGGGGTTCACGGTCATTTTAAGGGGGAAGGGGTAAGTGACCATCAATTTTGGTCAAGAGTCAAAGAACAGGTCGAAGTTTTTTCTAAAATTGGGGGTCAAAAGTTTTTCTGGCTTTGGGGAGTGGGGGATCTCCCCTGTTACACGTATGGATGTAACACTCTAATGCGAGCTGGATGAATTTAATTCTATGTGCAGATGTTACATGCATTGACTTGTACCTGTTTAGTTATTCCAGTTATATTTATTTATAATTTTTAGGATTGGGACGAAAGGGAATTCATTGACGATGTAGATGACAAGAAGCCTGATGTAATTAATATTTAGCGTTTCGCATAGAAATTTTCAGTCGCCTAAAGTCTTACTTTGTTACAGGATTGGGACCAACCCGAGAATATTCCTGACGCTAATGCCAAAAAGCCGGACGATTGGGACAATGAAATGGACGGTGAATGGGAGCCGCCCTCGGTTTCTAACCCTAAATATAAAGTAAAGAGTAATACGAAGGCGTGCACAGCGTGGTAATTATGGGAGGGGTGAATCCAACCTTCTGGACTAAAATGCGTCAAAATTCTAGTAAGATCAACGAAATACAGGCAAAAATTGAGTATATGGCGCGGAGCGCCGAAAAGTTGACACTTATAAGCCAAGAGATCGCTAAAATCGCTTAAAAGACCCTCTCTATGATTCTGAGGTGGGGTTGAAAGAATTTCTGGATGGGGTGAAACTTTCAGATCATGCATGGAATCATGGTTGTTTTTTTAGCACCGCGCTAATGAAAGTTGCCCCTTGCTAATGAAAATTTAGGCCGTTAGCACGACGTGCTAACGGATACGAAGACATTTTTTGGCAAAATTGTTGTAATTTTAACGCTTTTTAACGTATTTTTTTAGCAAAAATCTCAGAAAATTTCCGGCATGCTTGCTGTTTATTTAGCCCCAAGCTCGCGACTTAAGCACTCCACCATCAATCTACGTACAATCTAAAAGATTTAGCATTCATCTCGCCTGTTTGTATAACTATTTCTAGCACATAATAATTACTTTTTGACAACTTTGCACTATTTTATGTCGTTTGAAGACAAAATTGGCTCCGTTATCTTTATTTATCATTCAATTCATAAGCGCAGTGACGTCCGTTTTTATATCAAATTGCAACCGCATTATCATTTTTGATGTAATACGTACAAAAGTGTCAGCCGATAATTGTGATCTAGCATGAATTTCTTGATTTATTTAAAGAAAAAACATTGATCAAGAAAAAACATTTATCTGCAGAATATGGTATTCTTAAACAGCTAAATTAAAAGAGAAAAGGACATTCATTAACGACACTATATGTAGGTATTATGCAGGTAACAAACTGGTGTGCTACAGTAATATATCCCGTGCTAATGGAAAAAATTTCATTAGCACTAGTGCTAATGGGGGTCGTGCTAAAAGACGCTGCATGGAATACATACATATTTCTTAAATAGTAATGTGCATTTATCTAGTTGTTTTCGATATAAATCAATTCGTTCTACTGACTGTTCTCTGGTATTACTGCGTGGCTAGATGGGGGCCGGACCGTGATTGTGCTTCGTCAATCCGTCTTAACCAGACATGGTATGGGTTTTGTGGTCTATAACCGCCATAAAAGTTTTGGGCAATTATGGCTAAAAACGAACCAAAATCACAACTTTTTTACAAGCTTCCTTGAAATAAAATTTAATTATAAACTGTCAATTTAATCGGTTCTAACGCTAAAATATACATTTTGAACGGTTGCATACCTCATCATTTTGTATGATTGATTGATATAACGTACATAATATAAGCGGAAATTATAACTTTTAATCGAAAAATATTGAATCAAGTACGGATCGATATGCGTTTCGAATCACTGTTTCTGTAAAATAATTATTGCGCGATTTAAGACCATCAAATCGTTGATCGAATATTCATTGCTTATTTTTCAAACGATTTTTAGGGTTATTCGAATTGATGTAAAGTGCTCATATGCGAAACTGTTTATATATTCAGGGCGAATGGAAGCCAAGGCAGATCAAGAATCCTGATTTCAAGGGCAAGTGGGAAAAACCCGAAATCGATAACCCCGATTATAAGCCTGTGCCTGACTTGTATCAGTACACCAATATGGGCGCAATAGGATTCGATCTCTGGCAGGTAATGGTTATTCTGCGTATTTTTTGCCAAAATTTTTCTATAAATTCGTGCAAATTGAATGATATTTACAGTTATCTACACGAAATCTGAACTTTGTGTCTTTTTGCCATCTTGTTTTTTTAAATGAGTCAAAATTTATTAGTTTTGAGATTTTGCAGCCGCTGGTTTTTTAGTTTTAACTTTTACGAGCGCGGAAATTTTATAGCATTTGTGCTCGCTTTGTTTAATTAATAATTTGACACTCCAAAATGATTTTTCGTTTAAACGACATATTTTTGTCGTTTACCGCTAAATGTGTTACCCGCTACCTACTGTTTTAGACTTTACAGTACAGCAGAAGCATACATATGACGGCTCAAAATTTCGGTTGCGCTTCCCTGGCCATTTTTAAAGGGAGTGAAGGGGGTAAGTGACCTCCAATTTTTGGTTAAAACGGCCATAAAACACCAAAAAAAGGTCAAGAAATTCAATATTTCGTATTACATTGCTGCTTCTCGAGTTTCGTACCTGGGCTTCCAGTTTCGTGCCTAAGATTCGTGCATGCTTAATCTTCAACATTAGAGGAATCATTGTTCTCTTATTTAAAATTTGGCTAACTTCCCTGAATTCCTGCCTCGAACAGAAAATTCAGACTCTTCTTCATTTATGTAGCAGCTCAGCATTTCCGGAAGAGTATCAGTCATGTATTATTAATTAAAACTGAATACCGAAGGTTTTTTAAACACAAGGTTTGGTCGGAATTTGTTAATACTCATTTGTTTGGAGGCGATAAACATTTCAATACTTATTTTTTAGGATAACGGGACGGTTGATTATGGCTGAGGGATCCTAAAAACCCTTATAATCTATTTTATGTCATACTTTTTTAGATATGTACAAACATGAACAGTGCGACTGAGGAGGTTGAAAATTCGAAAAATGGGTCAAAATTGCTAAAATGATCCGAATTTGCAGTCAATTCCTAAAATGTTTACGATTGTGCAGTGGCGATAAATTTTGCGAGTGAAGTAATATACTACAGTTATCTGCACGAAATTTGAACAAATAACAATCCTTGATGGGTTCTTCGTCATATAATTTAGCACAGCAATGCAAAACATACGCCGGCGTCCTGTGTTATAACATAGATAACTAAATCCTTATCAAAACTATGTAAAAGAATCTCGATCGTTTAAAATTTCATGGCGAGAAACTGTTTGTGCTTCTTCAGCTCTTTAGATGCGTCTTTTCATTTTTCATCAGAAACTTAGTAGGTCGCGGTAAATTCTGAAAATTGATCAGCTGCTTCATCCATGAGTTGTCAGCAGACATGCATAGCATGGAAATTCCGGAGGTGGGCTGTAAAGTGCCTTTTTGGGCTTTAAAGTGATAGAAACGTCAAAAACATCGTTTTTCGGCGTTTCTGATGTTCTATCTTTCTAAGCATGAAAGCATTAAAAAATCGAACAAAGTGAACAAAAGATGAGTATAGGCGCGAAGCGCCGAAAATTTAAGACTTGAGCATACATGTAACGGCTAGAAATTGGGGGGAGTAAATTTCCTCCAATTTTTGGCCAAAAAACGCCTAAAAACGGTCGAAAAATAATAAATTTTTCCAAAACTGGGGGTCGAACATTTTCTAGTTTCGGGGAGATGGGGAGGGGGCGTCCGACTTTACGTGGTGGAATCCCCCATCCTCCTCCTACATGTGTGCTTAGATAGCTGAAAACGCGTGAAAAATCATGAATTCTGGGGTTAAAACTTTTCTGCGGTGGGCAGGGGGGTCAGGCCCAATAAATTTTTAAAAGGTGCCTTATTGAGCTGAAAACGATGGATACACGTCAAAAACACTGATTTTGACATTTCAGACAATGCTCATTATTTTTAGAACATAATAACAAAAAAATTTCGGAAAAATTCAAAAAACGAATAAATTAAACAAGATATACTCAAAAAATGTATATATGGCACGAAGTGTCCAAAATTTTAGTTGCCAAAAATGAGCTTAAAACGCGTACTAAAAGGCACACTTTTTGCTATTTTTACGAAAAGTCGACAATTCTGGGGGTCGCGGCCACGCATGGGCATGGGGGTTTGTACCATTCCAGAAGTTGAAACCCCCTCAGATTACTGTAAAGCCCCAGAATTCTATTTTAGTAACACTTTTTAGCAATTTAACACATCCTGACCCTCAGAATTTTCTTGCTGCCCATGTATTGTCGCGGCCATTTTGCGGGGTCAGTTGCCGTTTTTGGAGGTTAACCCCCACACACCCTAAGAACACTTATGGTGAAACTCCCCAGATTATGTACGACTGCATCATGTAAAAACCTATTCTATCGATTTAGGTTAAATCGGGTACTATTTTTGATAATATTCTGGTCACGGACGATATTGAGTTCGCCAATAAACACGCCGAAGAGACATTTGGTAAGACCAAAGAGCCCGAGAAGAAAATGAAGGAGAAGATAGACGAAGAGAAGCGCAAGAAGGAAGAAGAGGAAGAAAAGAAGCGCAAGGAAACTGAAGGTACGCCTCAATATATTTTTGGGTTTCCTCTTTTTCTTCCGAAACTATATTGTCCTAGATCTATTTCAAATTCTAAAAAACGCCTAGAAATCAACTTTACGCCAGTAAACTTGTTTGAGTCATTCTACTCATCAAGTCGCTTAGTAGAATAATTTTATTAAATATGCTTTGTTAGCTAGCTAAAATTTTATCATAAATTGTTGATTTTATTTAATCTTTTTAACTTGAACTTATTTTTCACCACAAAAACCCCCAAACTTTTTATTTGGGTTTTTGTGAAAAAATTGAAAACTTCGCGTCCGTTTGGTGCACATTTCTGTTAAAGCGAAAATTTCAATTTGTTTTATTTGGTGGTTTGTGTTAGTGTTTTCTCTCTACGTCACGAAAGGGCTTTTATAGTCATTTTGCCATTTTTTATTGGGCAATATTTACACATTTGAAGTGAAACAATCTGACATTTGGAAGTTTAACAATTCCTTTTTATTTCAGTGGTTAAGAATATGTGGTCTCAGAGAAATGGAAATCATTCGCTTTTTGCGCTAATTATTAAATACATTGACTATATCTTTATGCATCGCAAAAAGTGCATACATACATTAAAAATACATGCATACCTATGTACATCAATCAACCTAAAGAAATCACTTCTTGTTCTATCATACTTGGGTCAAGGTAGATGTGGCCAGAGGGGGTGAAATCCATAGGTGGGCGGCACCAAAGTTCTGCGGGATGCAAGATTTTTTCAAAGGTCAAAAAATTGTCTTAACAATTGTGGTATGGCGAAAAACACCTTTTTTCAACGTTTCTCATCGAGCACTATCTATTGGCATAAAAAATTTGCGAAAAAAAACAACAAAAAAATTAAAAATTGAGTTTTGGGGGGTTTTGTTTCTGGGGGGTACATACCCCAACCCTCCATGCCCAGGTATGGAAATCCACAAATGGTCATATAGTAAATCGTGGTCATTGTTTTTTGTACGAGATCTTTTGGTACATGTACAAGGATGATTTCCCAAAAGTCAAAGTACACATGTAGATTTTAGGGCACTATAATATGGTACAGTAGCAAGCAAGTTATGCGCGTAAACTGGATTCTTTGACCCCAATTAGTTATCTTTAGCCAATTTATAGGTTTCTCGCGATGAATAATACAATAATCTATCAGTGCGGCACGAATCGCTGGAAAATTTTGGCACTTTTACCGTTTTCTGGTAGAATTGTCGGTTTTTTCCCGCTGTAAGCTCAGAAATAGTCTCACGGCACCACCTTTCATTTCCTCAAAAGCGCCTGACAGTAACCGATTTTCCACAACCTTAGGTAGGGTGATAATCTATCTTGCATTACTGAAAGAATTCGTCTTTAGTTTCTAACTTTTATAGAAGTCGCCCAAATTTATGGTGACTAGAGTTAGAATTTTGATAATTCGTGCACGAAATGAAATTTTTATTTTTTCAATTTCACCATCCTCGAATTCGCCGATTTTTTCGTAAAAAAACCGTTGAAAACGTCCTAGATTAAGCATTCTTAACGATTTTTTAGTCCGAAAATCTTTTGAATGTTTTTATCGAATTTTTCTTTATAAATTTTTTTGTTTTTGCAGCCAAAAAGATAATACTTGACGCGAGTCCATCGTTTTTTCATAAAAATATTATTTGCATTGCATTCCTCAGAATTCCTATGCTGTTCATGTATGTTCATAGCTAGTATTACAAGTAAGATTATTGGATAAAAATAATTTACACCGAGTTATCAAGCTTTTAGCTTAAATTTTTAAAGTTTTTAGGAAAATGCCGAAATAACACCATTCCCGCATAGTTATAGAATAGCTGGGATTGGCTGTCTCGGGAGCTAAAGCCCACCAGATCGTACAGCTGCATTTCTACGATACCAGATGCAAGTCGACTAAAAGGGTTGTTTAAACTGTAGCGACCATAGATGCACTAGGTCAGGTTGACCAAGGAAAATCGAAATTTTGGGTTGGGGAGAACTGAATTGTTGGCTATTTTGACGTCGAGATCACTTAAAAATACACTTTTTCGGCTTAAATCGCTCGAAAATACCTGACTTTTTGACCCTTCCGCGGGGGTTATACCCCCTCTCACCCCTCCCTATGTGCATGTGGATGCACAGCATGGCCGATCTGGCGAGTCAACCGGTCTGGCTTTCAAAAATTGAGCTTTTTTTGGTCCAAAACGACCTCCAAAACTGGTATACGCGCTAGAAATACATCCTTACATAATGTCTGGTCAATCTGACGCACTTTCAAAGTGTATTCTCAATTTTCATCCGTTTTTCTGCCTTCATTTTGCCCCATTTTCCCGAGCAAATTCCTCATTTTTCCATTTTAGGGGTCTATACTCTATACCCCCAAACCTCCATATCACGTGCATGTCTGGTACAGTGTTTTTTTGTATTCGGCAAAGATTTTTCCCGCTGTCAAAGGCTTTTCGTGGCCGTCTTCATGCATGTTCAAAGATTTTTGGGAAGACAAAAATTGCAAAAAAGATCTAAAATTCGCTAAAATTTTCGGCGCTTCACGCCGCAAACACTATCAAATGTCGAACGACTCTGTTTTAACAACACTAAAATTGCTACTGTACCATATTTTAGCACCCAAAAATTTGTGTTTACAAAATGTAGAAAGACTTGGGGACCATCTTTGTACATGTACAAACGGACCTTGTACAAAAAAACACTGGTCTTATAGCGTCGACCATCATATGAAATGTAATAAGCAAGAATTGCATCGTTACTGTAGTATATGCGGGAAATACTTTAGTAGCAACTACGAGTATTTTACGTGCACGTTGAAACTTGATTAGCATGCGCAAGTTTTCGTAAAGTGGCCTCCTTGAAAATTTATCAATTTCTCATTCTTAAATGTCGCCTGATTATTTGCAGAACCAGAAAAGAAGGAGAAGAAAGACGACGATGAAGACGAGGAAGAAGAGAAGGAAGAAAAGAAGGAGAAAGACGAGCTCTGATTCTTGCATTGTTTTAGACTGCCGGATATTTTCAAAATTTTGTTTCTTGTTTTTATTCGTGCATTATCCGTTGTTGAAATCGGTCAATTTTCCTCGATTTTGTCTCTTACTGTCTGTACATATGCATATACCATTCGCTCTTTATTGATCTTGCGGTTGTTTGTTCATGCTGTTTACTTGAATTTTAGTTGGTTTTGATTATAAAATGCTAAGCTCACTTGTTTTCGACTCTACATGCTAATTTAATCTTAAAATTGCACGAATATGACTAGTCTATTTAATGACAATTTTCGAGTTTTTTCTTGTTTTTGTGCACTATTCGTTGTTGAAATGGCTCAATTTTCGACAGTTTGTCTCTGTCTGTGCATATGCAGATATGTTCCTACTATTCGCTCTTTATTCATCTTGCGGTTGTTCGTTCACACTAACAGTCGTACTTAAATGTGGAACAGCTTAAAATATAATTTGACTTAGAATTAAAATTTTTTAATTTTATCCACTTGATAGTTTATTTCATGAAGTCTTGTGCAAAGCTGCGCTGGCGACTGTCGGTGCATAAAATTTCTGAGTATAAAACATAGAATGCCACGCGTTTAGGGGTTTTAGACCCTTTCCCTCCCGGTCTGTGACTGATGGTACCAGAATTGACTTATGGCATGTTTTTTAAATTTCCGCATCACCCAAGCCCCCGAATTCTGCCTGCGGCCCGTGTTACTTATAGTCAAGCGGCGGCGATAATGGGAAAAGTGAAATCCGGAGACGATGGTGCACTTTATTTTCCGTAAAGCTTTTTTCCTTAGGTGCATCGAGGCAATGTTTTCTAAGTAGGTTGCATTAGGGCGAACGTCACTGTTCCGCTTCCGTGATAATCCTCCCACTTGAGAGTAATTTAAGGTTCGGAAATGCTTACACCATGAGCATATACATGATGTAACAAGTTCTCCCCTTTTCCGTCGGAGGGGTGGTTCAGAGCTAGGAAAACGGTGTATGGGATGTTTACCCTTACGTAATCTACTTAGAGAACCCCGTTCCGGGACTTTCAACCACCCATAGGAGATAGAAATCTTCGACAAGTATACGAATATTACTAGTCTACAGTGGCGTACGCAGAATTTTTTCAAGGGGGGTCCAAAATTAGTGACCCTATATCTCAAGATGCGTTCGCTGAGGCACCAAATAAAGTGCATTTTCTGACGTTTCCGAAGAAGTTCCCTCCGTTAAGCTGATCAAATTCAAGCTTTTCGCAAAGATTTTTATGTTCGCTAAATAAGCTATGAAAAATGACGTTTTTGGCTGCGCTTGGGCCTAAATTATTGAAAATAATCATTCTACGGCGGGTAAAAGTCAAATCCGGAAACGGAAAAGATGGGTAAAAGCCAGAAACGGTAACGTTTCTATTGTGCACACGATTCCGTCGGCGGTTTCTCCACCCTTGGGGTAGCCCAAATTGCCGAAACCGGGGTTCCCCAAGTAGGGCCATCAGGGTGAACACCATAGGTGGGCAGCACCGAAATTCTGGGGGGCGGGTGAAAAAATTTTCAAAGGTCAAGAAATGGTCTTAAAAGTGGTTGTATGCACACCTGGGCGTGGGGGTATGCACCCCCAGAAACCAAAATACCCCCCCCGGAATTCAATTCTTGAGAATTATTTTCCTTTTTTTCGCAATTTTTTGATGCCAATGGATAGTGCTTGATGAGAAACCGTCGAAAAATGGTGTTTTTATCGCCATACCACCGTTTTTAAGGCTATTTTTTGACCTTCGAAAAATCTTGCACCCCCAGAATTTTCTTGCTGCCCACGTATGGGTGTATGGCGAAAAACACCATTTTTCGACGTTTCTCATCGATCACTATCCAATGGCATCAAAAAATTGCTAAAAAAGCCAAAAAAATTTTCTGGGGGGTTTTTGATTTCTGGGGGTGCATACCCCCAAACCTTCCCCCCACGCCCATGTGTGGTGAACAACCTGTTTCCGGCAAAATTTCTCTTAACTGAAGGGGGCTTTGAAGGCTCGGAAACGGGATGCCCCATTATTCATTTGTGAAGCTGACCCCGGTACCATCGGGGGTTTCTCCGCCATGGGGGTAGTCCAAAGCGCCGAAACCGGAGTTCCACAAGTAGGGCCATTAGAGTGAATACCCCAACCCCATTTCCGGCAAAATTTTTCTCGTATTGAAGGGGGGCTTAGGGGCTCGGAAACGGGATATCCCATTATTCAAATGTGAAACTGACCCCGGTCCCGTCGGGGGTTTCTCCGCCTTAGGGGTGGTCCAAAGTGCCCGAACGGGGTTCCCTCAAGTACAGCCTATCAGGATAAACACCCCAACCCCGTTTCATGCAAAATTTTTCCTACTGAAATGGGTTTAGGGCTTGAAAAAGGGGTACCCCATTATTCATATGTGAAGCTGACCCCGGTTCCGTCGGGGGTTTTTCCACCCTGGGGGTAGTCGAAAGTGCCGAAAACGGGGTCCCCCAAGTAGATCCCATCAGGTTGAACACTCCCAACCCCGTTTCCGGCTAAAGTTCAATCACTGAAGGGGGTTTATGGACTCGGAAACGGGGTAACTTATTCATTTGTCAAGCTGACTCCAATTCCGTCGGGATTTTTTCGCCCTGGACGTAGTCCAAAGTGCCGGAACCAGGGTTCCTCAAGTAGGGCCATTAGGGTTAAGACCTCAATCCCGTTTCCGGCAAAATTTCCCCCACTGAAGGGGGTTTAGGGGCTCGGAAACGGGTACCTCATTATACATATGTGAAGCTGATTAGGCTCCGTCGGGGTTTCTCCGCCGGAAACAGGGTTCCGCAAGTAGTGCCAAAATGGAGCTAAAAACGCAGAAACGTCAAAAATTTTAATCATTATTTTTCGTTTTAGTGTTGCAGCATCGTGTTCAGAATCTTGAAGCAGCCAAAATAATCCAGTGCTACATATCAATTCAGTGATTTAAAGTACTGCTTATCGGTTGGAACTCTAAACGCTGGTTGGACATCATAATAAACATGACTTTGAAAATTAATTTGTACCGGCTCACCAATTTTTCATTTCGTTTTTCAGTTCGGAACGCATTTCGCAGCAGAATTTAAAATGCTTTGTGCCTGACGGAGCTAGTTAATTCTAACTGTTTTCATGCTGAGTTTAGAAATGCAATTCGGTCGATTTTGTGAAAGTTTCAATACTGCAATTCAACATTTCATTTTACAAGATTTTTCGGGGCTCTGCCATAAACCCCTCTGGGGGCATTTGAGCACGTCACCCCAGGTTCCCAGCTGTAAAAGCGAGGGTGTTTTTTTGCATTCTCTTAGAATTCGAGGCACTGAAATAGCCGGGCTATGTTTAAATGTGTGACCTAATCTTTGTAGCGGGGCGGGATCGCTGCTTCCCCAGAATAAGAAAAATTCTTTTTCTTACAAAAGTCCTCCAAAGGAAAAAATAAAAGATTCTTGAAATGCGTCTAAAACTTCGCAAATACGGGTTTTTAGGGTATTTGTCGGCTACTAAATGCGAAATTTTACGACGCTTCGCGCCAGATTTATTGTTAATTTATTAAGTTTGTCCACTACCGCTCAAATATGAGTTGAACAAGCCAAATTGTTCATCGTTCCGCCGAATTATTAATTTTCCATGTTTTCTGCGCAAAACACAAAGATCAAGATTAACAAGCTCATGGATTGAATGGTCAGAAATCAATTGTGTAGATAGCTTAAACGATATATTTCTTGCATATGAGTATGGAATAACGGCAGATTTTTTGACTTTTCTTTGAAATGTTTTCTCAGCATTATATAAAGCTCGTCGAGAAATGCTCAAAAATGCCTATATTTTCGTTTACCTCCAAATGGTTCCTGAGATATCTGACCTTAAATTTCCGAAGCGCCCCCCCCAATTTTCTTTCCTGGATCCGCTAGTGAATTTAAGCTCTTTAATCTGCATTCTTCGAGTTCCTGATTTTATGCAACAAATACAAACTGACAAATTTTTGCTTTTGTCATTTCAGCAAGCTTAGTTACCAGTTATTATTCAAATATACCTACCTGAAGTCTTGCATAATAATCAAGGTGTTACAATATGATTATTCAGGCGCCAACTTGACAACGCTTAGAATTCATTCATTATTAAAATATTTTTTATAATAATTATTTTCAACACTAGAGCATAGTTTGAAATAAACCATAATTTTACTACTAACGGCAGTTGATTAGGTTTTTAACTTATAAGTAAAAAATAATTTATTTACATACATGTGGTGTGAATTTTGAAAGCTTGCGGTTACTTTTTATGATGAATCCTCCATCTCATTGCGTGTAGGGATCAGGGCAGAAGGCGGCGCAGCCGCCCGCTGTCCGCCTTAATTTGACTTTTAATTAGTTTGGAGTGTTTTGTCTGTGTGACATGAAAAGATGAGAGAGGGGTCTAGAATTTTTAACGAAAATACTTCCGCTCAGTATGCAACGTATCCATTCGAAGCTTGTAGCTACAAAAGCGTTTTAGAGAAGTCTAAACAAAAGCCAATTTTCCATGTTATATAATTTGATTGATTATAATTTCTTGTATTATCATAAAATACAGAATAAAGCAAATTATGTCAGGACGACGGAAGCTTGCAGCTTTTTCAAAGAAAAAGTGTTTTTTCCAGTTCCTCCAGTGCATAAAGGATCTTGGTTCAATAATGCTAACGTTTGAATTTAATGTAAACGAATATTAAAATCAAAAGCTATATATAAATCCTGGTAATCTCGGATTAAAAAGTCGTGCTAAACATAAAATCAACTTCTTGAAAGATCTTTAATTAAATCACATTTTGTTAATTTCTGTCACTGTTGAGCTATTCCATAAAAGGCCGCATCTAGAGGACAGAGGCGGTCGCAGACTCAGAGTTAACAAAAGTTGTTTATTTTTACCAAAGTGATGGCGCGATGATTGAATTACATACTCTCTCAAGGATCTTTTCATTTGGCAAAATATCCTGCCTTACCTTGCCTTCATTTCTATGACTTCGTTCTTTGCGGACATCTTGTAATTTTCTGAAAAATACTCACGAGTTAGCGCACGACCATAGGCGCACAGTATGGCTGATCTTGGGGGGGGGTCTGGGGCCGAAACAACCTCAAAAATTGATATACGTTAGTTCACAGTTTCTGGTCAAATTTCAAGCACTTTTGAAGAGAATTTTCGATTTTAATTCATTTTCGGCCTCTTCCTGCATCATCTTCTCCAGAAATTTACCATTTTTTTCATTCTGGCGTCTGCATATTCCATCAAATCCCCACGTGCACATCTAGCCATGACGCTGCCGTTTTTTAAATGGTGCTTAAGCAACGTAAGGCCTTATCAAAATAAAAAGTCAATAAAATCGTCTCCGAAAATTTCTCAAATTATCTCTGAACGAAAACACTCAAAATAAAAAAACGATCTCTCAAAATAAATGAATCACTTGTATTAATAGCCAGCTTGTATTGATCGAATTCGCCTGTCGTGGTCAGACACAGACCTGTCTTAATTTTTGTCCAGTCTCTTTTGTTACACGTACTATTGGACGCGTTGACATTTTGCCAAATTTGCCGTGAATCCTTTATGTACGGTAAACACGATCTATTCCCCGCTTATTAGAATTATTTTGCAGAACACTCAAATGACCGCTGGTCATCTGGGCGGAGCGCATTGTACACACATACCAATTGCTGAACGCCCATTCCAACAGTGCATTGCTCGTACTACGATGTACATACAACAACTGGCAATAATGTAAGTACTACTCAGAAACGTACTATCCGCCAGTAGGTAGGTACTACTACATTACTGACTGAGTCACTGTATGAAACGTATAGTACATATAAAAATATGTACAATGCTGAAAATTAGAAGTGCATGGTAGGTATAGTTTTCAATTGCATTGAACGTCGATGTCTTCTCTAAATGAACAATTCGAAGCTGATTTAAGTAGGTACGTGTACCTAAATTTCCATATTTAATGGAAACCTACTGGAAAAAATAAGCTGTTAGTACTGTCATGATGCCGAAAGTGTACCTATCTACTTCAGTATACCGCGCCTATCCCTATCAATATTTCTTGTGTGGTGGACAGCACTTTCCCCAAACGGTGTACTACATATCTAATAGTAGATGCATATTGCTTTTCGTTATCTGCAGTTATATTGCCAAGCATTATGTGCTTCGTAAATTCGTATTCCACAGAAACGTAACTTAACGAAGGATGATCAATCCGTCTTAAAATATAACTGCGGATTTAAGGTCGATCAAAATGCCCTCATTGGACTTAATTTGTCTCTCACTTTTTTGCCTGGTCGTACTCGTATGTTATGCACATGTGCACTAACGTACCTATACGTATTTTATGAATATGACAGGTTTCGATGTTTGAATTTTAAAAATTTGGGAGCGTGTTTGAACAAGAGAATGGCCGGATTTCAAAACGGAACATATTTTGTTTTCAGATCGCTTTCCGACATTACCTACATTTAATATTTAACTTTGAGCTGCAGATAAGTTTTATTCTTTGAAAGCTGAAGTAGGCTACATTTCCAGGGTAACGTAACGTGAGTTTCTAGGACGTATCTAACTACAAGCATTATATATTACATCACGTTCAAAGTATACATATGTAGATGTGTACGCTTACATAGATATTCGAAAGCGAGCTCTTATTTCGTGGTACAAAATAATTTTTTTATAATTCGTTAGGTACCCCTCTTTTCCTTTTCTATTGCCTGGCATGTTTCTTCACAGCAGAAAATAGAAGTAGAAATACATATTTACGGACGAAATAATTCTCAATTGAAACTATGTATGTAGCTGTGAACAGCTGTTCTCTTTAATTTAAAATTTTAAATACTATGTCTAGTGACTCGGAATAGATGTGCATGTCCACGATAATATAATCTATGAAATAGGTACCTAAATCATTTATTCCTACCAGATTTACGAAAATTTCGACTTTTTACCTTTCTGCCCCTGCTTTTTTGCTCCAACGAATTTTTGGATTTCATCGTTTTATTCTTCCTTGTGAGTCTATACGCCTTAAATTGTACTTAGCATTATTTTCTAACAAAAAAATTTCATTTTTTAAACATATGAACAATTTGTTTTAAATTTGCGTGCACATGTTCGAAATTCAGAATTTGTGCGTTACCTTATTATGAACGTATACTTAATTGTTTTTTTTTCGCTAGTATATACGATGCGAATTCGCTGATGTTTTTCTCGCATGGCAATAAAGGAAGTGCAACACATCCGATCAGTCATTCATATCCTGTCAACGCTGACTTTATCCTTAATCGCATTACGCCAATTTTTTGATTTGTTGGGAAGACTCTGGCTACCGGCCATATTCAATTTCGTTCAGATCGTGGCGACTATTTTAGCATATTTTGGAGTTTCTCAACGTAGACCAACATTTATTTTAATTTATTTGATATGGACCCTGATAGGCTGGATCAGCTGGAACGCATTTTTGATTTGCTTGTATTTAAACGTCGGCCAATTAGACACAGAAAAACACGACAAATTCTTGCATTTCGATTCGATTAGTCCAAAAATTGGGAAAAGCTGGTGGGCCAAAAATGTGCCCGGTTGCGAACGCTTTTACAACGCCACGTTGGGTCAGGTTGTTATGGAAAATTGTTTAATCGCGTACAATTCAATCGAAGTTATTTGCGCTGCGGTTCATATTGTTTTGGCGCTACTTATGTGGTCGGCTTGCGGTTCATTCGTTGTTTTCATTCACCACTCTATGGAGGACCGCAAATATCGATCGGTTTCGAGAAAGGTCAATGCGTCGCATTTCGACCTGCAATTTTTCAGGGACAAGGGTAAGCGTTCGACGTTCGGACTTTGCACAAATTGTCAGAATGATTAATTTATGAATTCTAACGTAAATTAAAGGGTCGTGTCCCAACATTGCCACCGTTCCAACACTGCCATGCCACCGTGAGTCCCAACATTGCCACCATCCCAACATTTGCCACCGTCCCAACATTGCCACTGCATGCTTAAACAGCAATTTACACATGGACTTTGCTTTGGGAGGATTGAACCCCATTTAGGGTAGTGCTACCGAGAGGGTATTATCGCCATTGAGAAATTAGAAGTCAGGTATTACAGAGCGCTTTAGATACAAAATAGTGTATTTCTAGACAACGACATGACAGTACATCATAAATGCAACATAGAATTACTAGTTATTCAAAAAATGTTAGGATTTAGCTTCTCACAAGTTCTTGATTTTATCTTTCCCTGACGACCCCAACCATTATTATCTATGAAAATTAGATACCTTATGCTTTAAAATTATATGTGTACCTACATGTGCACATGCACATGAGGCAGCAACTAAACTCTGGGAGAGGATCTGATGGGACAAACATTAAGGGAAAAGCCAAAAATACAATTCTGGGGGGTCTGTCGGATTCTGGGGAGTTTGAATTTTAAGGGGGTAATAACCACAGCTGGACGTGGGGGGTTTGGGGGGTATGCACCCCCACAAACCAAAATACCCCCAGAATTCAATTTTTGAAAACTTTCTGTTCTATTCGCAATTTTTTGATGCCAATGGATAGTGCTCGATGAGAAACGTTGAAGAATGGTATTTTTCACCATACTACCATTTTTAAGGCCATTTTTTTATCTTTGAAAAATCTTGCACCCCCAGAATTTCGGTGCCGCCCACCTATGGTTTTAACCCCCTCCCCGACAATGTTGGAACTTGCTGCAATGTTAGGACTCATGGTGGCAGTATTGGAACGGTGGCAATGTTGGGACGGTGGCAGTGTTGGGACCATAGGTGGGCGGCACCGAAATTCTGGAAGGGTGCAAGATTTTTCAAAGGTAAAAAAATGGCCTTAAAATGGTGGTATGATGAAAAAACACCATTTTTCAACGTTTCTCATCGATCACTTTGCGGAAAAAAACAAAAAAAATCAAAAATTGAATTCTGGGGGAGGTATTTTGGCTTCTGGGGGGTATTTTGGTTTCTCGGGGGATTGCATACATCCAACCCCCTCCCCACGCCCAGGTGTGGTTGGAACTCGCGGTGGCAATGTTGGGACTCGCGGTGGCAGTGTTGGGATTCGCGGTGGCCATGTTGGGACTCGCGGTGGCAGTGTTGGCATGGTGGCAATGTTGGGGATCGTGGTGGCAATGTTGAGACGGTGGCAGTGTTGGAACTACACCAATTAAAGTTATTAGTGGGTTTTTGAATTTCTGTAACAGGTACCTACAAGTTTCGTGTCAAATAAAATATATTGCAGAAATAGGTTGTTCAAAAATAGCAATATCAAGGACGGATCTGGACGTATTTTTCTATTTTTCCATCAGAGATGTCCAAAATCTGCAGTTTATTCTTTACGCGTAAAAAGGATGTAAATTAAGAAGCAGCTGTAAGATCAAACAAACTTAACATGATTGAAGTTTTTAACCATATCAAATCAAAAGCTATTTGCTCAGATCAGTGGAAGAATACAAACAATGATATTTCCAGAAAAAACGCCGCGAGCCTTGACAATTTGAATCATGAAATAATAAGTGGATATTCAAATGTTTCTTACGACAGCAGTCCGGCCACTAGAATCAATTATACACTAACCAACAGTTTTATTTCAAGTGGTCAGCAGCGACAGTCAGTGATGATTCCCAATTACAAGTTAGTTTTCTACTTCTGATTTAAGCGACACGAACAACTTAAATTGTAAATTCAATTACTCATACCTAACTTTCTGACGACGTCTATAGCCTTTATACTAATATATATGTCTTGTGTTAGATCCTTACATGGGTCAGACTCAAATTCTGGGGATCAAAGATAAAAAGGGCCAAAAAATTGGTGGTATAGCGAAAAACACTTTTTTGGTGGTACAGCGGAGAAACGCAATTTTCAGAGTTCCTCATCGAGCTCTGCTCTAATGCCTAAAAGTATCGGAAAATCAGAAGAGAAAAAATTTCGAAAATTGAATTACGGGATCTATTGTGCGGTTCTTTTTAAATTCCCGCAGGATTGAAATAAATTCTTAAATTAGATTATTTTAAATTCTTAAATTGAAATTCATCCCGTGCCCACTTGTGGTAATCCCGAGAAGAGAACGTAGGGAATTTTTCCAACCCTATTTTTTCGTGCATTTGCTTTGTGCGATGATCTTTTCTCTGTACCTGCTCCTGCTCAGTAAATATAAACATGTGGGGGTTTAAGAAGTTATTGACTCCCAGAATGAAAGAAATGGAAATTTTTCTGTGGAAAATGAGGCAAATTTAAGGCCCAAAACGGATGAAAATAAAAAATATTTTACAAAAGTGTTTGACCTGCGCATAAAAGCTATCTGGCTGACCTCCAGAACGGCCGTGCTGTGTACCTATGGTATTCACCAGCCATGCACATGGAGGTTTCGGGGTATGGACCCAAGAATGGAAAAATGGAAAATTTTCTGTGGAACGTGAGACAAATTTATATTAGTTTTTTAGGTCATTTTGTCCCAAAACAACTCAACTTTTGATCCCTCCAGACTTACTGATCCCTCAGATCGGTTATGATATGCATCTATGGTTCTGGCTCACTGCTGATCAGACAAGGACGTCGGGTCCGTGCTTTTGATCATAGATGCAATCATACGTGGGCAGCAAGAAAATTCTGGGGGGGGTGCAAGATTTTTCAAAGGTCAAAAAATGGCCTTAGAAATGATGGTATGGCGTAAAAAACACCATTTTTCGACGTTTCTCATCAAGCACTATCCATTGGCATCAAAAAATTGCTAAAAAAACGAAACAAAATTTCAAAAATTGAATTCTGGGGGAGGTATTTTGGTTTCTCGGGGGTGCATACCCCAAACCCTCCCCTTCCACGCCCAGGTGTGGATGCAATGCGTGGCAGATTCAGGTTCTCAGCTGCTAACAGAATACCTGCTTTTACGAGGCACAGCCTTAAAAACTGATTTAAAATTCAAAGTAGCAAATGAGATAAGTATTCCGGTACGAAGGTTAGAATCTCGTTACGTGTAAGAAAACGATTTTACCTATTTTCATGTCAAAATTTCGATTTCAAGTATTTTGAGCTTTATGTTTATTTCAATAGCTGTAAATTCTTGAAAGTAGAATTAGAGATATATTCGTGCTATAAATTAAGTAAATGTATAAATTATGGAAAGGTGTCGAAAATTATAAATAAATTACAAAATTATAAAGAGAAAATAAAGGCTGAAATGCAGATGGGAGGGAAAGCCGCTCGTTGTAAAATAAGTCTGACTCGAACAAGAGCGCAGCAGGGAGTCGTTGACCCACCTTGACCAAAAAAGACGCAATGTTTATTTTTAATTAGGTTATCGTATTCTAATAAACTGGAAGCTAAAAATTTAACTAAAAACTTTTAGGGTCGCATCAATTTCACTTAATTTTGTTATTTTCGAACTCACCGAAAAATTTGAAGCTTAATCATATATAATTTTATATGTATTGCATTTAAATTGACAATTTCCACCAGAGTTTACTTTAAAGTCTATACAATAATGCATTTTTAAAAAGTTTAAATGTCAAAAAATCGTCTAATTAATGCGAAAAAAATGTACATCGAAATACATTGTCAAGTAAATTATTGTGTATCGAACATGTAAGACGCCGCCGAATAAAGGTCTTTCAAATTTGCTGCGCTACACCCATTCAACCAGATACCTTTCGTATGTATTGGTGGTGTCCATGCGTCCTACTCTTCGGCGCAAATCCCGTTTAGCTTTCGACCATTGTGCCTCTATGTTTTGCGTGTGTTTGGCGGTCTGCTTGGTTAACAAAGTTCACTGAATGGGTGACTTTATCGTGCACAAAATTTAGTCCGGCTGAATTATAGCCTCTCCAACAATTAGTTTTTATCATTGATCCTGGTTCAACATTCTCAGTAATGACTTGTCGGAGTATTTCCATATTTCTATTTTGAAGGCGGACAAAAAATGTATGGATTTCTTACAATGTTTTGTTTTTTATTTGTGAATAAATTAAAAGTGATGTTAAGCTTAAGAGAATTCCATATAGTCAAGCTCCAAAATTTTCGAGGAAATCGAAAATAACAAAATTAAATGAATTTTATGCGATCCTAAAAAATTTTTTGTTTATATTTTAGCTTCCAGTTGGTTAGAATACGGTAACGTAATTAAAAGTGAACACTGCGTCTTTTTTGTCGACCGGTTTGTCAAGTAAGTAATTAACTCCCTGCTGCGCTCTTGTTCGAGTCGGACTTGTTTTGCAAAGAGCGGCGTGTTCTCCCCCAGAATGCATTTCAGCCAAAATAAAAATTGAATTAAAAAGTGGTATATTGAAAGAGATTGATGCAAAAAGTAAGCAAAATCTCAAATTCAATTTATTAATTATTAAATTCTTTAACCTACTTTTGATTTATTTCTGTTTCTTTAACCTACCTTAGATTCATTTTTATTTCCTTCCAGCAAGCTTGTTTACCGTTTACACTTACTAGTTTGTTTATGATTAAAAAATTTTGCATGACATTTTAATGATTGAAATTTTGTTTGAATGAGAACATTTCAGAATATTGCAGGAAAGTTTTCGTTGCTTTCAAAACAATGTGACTCATAGTCAGTCTAACCTTCGTAAAATTTTCAGAATACGAGGTTTATTTTTCATGATCTGATGAAAAAAATTCTGCACACAAAATTCCACATGCCGATTGAGGACTCTGTCAATAAAGTTTTTGATATAATCTTCTCTAAGACGGAGCATTACTACGTCAAAAGATCGGCGCAATAGTTTACCTAGTCGTATCACAAAATCAGGACTTGTATCAAATAAAGCCAGTGCTAATGATTGCAATACGTTTCGACATCAGGAACCATTTACGGCTCAAATACCCGAAAATCGCCGTATTTCGACTAAGAAATATGGCGATCAAACAATTACAGTCGAATTATCTCCTTACAAAACGACTGAAAAGCATTCAAGTGATCAAAATTTAAATAATTTATTGTTACTAGCAAATACAGGATACTTGGCTGAGCTGCCCCATATCTAGAGCTTTCATAGGCAAATAAATAATCTCCAGTCAATTTATTAATCAGTACTAAGACTTTTCATTACTTAGGCATCCATTGTATGTTGAAAAGTAAAAAATGGTAATGGAGATCCCATCTCCAGAATTTCTGTGCTGTTTAACGATTGATTATCTTGATTTCGTGGATAAGTGGTTTGCTCTTTGCTAGTTGGTTGATTTTTCCGATGTTTCTCTAACGATGTCTCTAATAGGCTGGCTTGTGATTTTTTAATTAATTTTGCACTTCTTAATTTATAATTAGCTTTTACTGGATTATTTTAGCATGCTCGATGTTTGATATTTTTTCTTTTTTTATTCTTTGATTATAGTCACGATTTGCGTACTGTAAACCATGTGAAGTGACGTTAGATAAAGTAAAAAATGAAAAGTGTTTAGAATAAAAAACACATTTATAAACTTAAATGCAGAGTGTAATAAAAAATGTGTTTCAATAAGCAAATATTTTACAAATGCGTATTTTTGGAAAGTCTTGGCTTTAGTGTTTTATACTGCTTTATATTGAATTTCACACTACTTAATTCCTATTTCGCAGTGCAAGGTCTGAAAATTCCGATGACAAATTCGATATTAAGGATCCACTATACCACAGGAAATAAAAATTTTATGTGAAAACTCGAGCTAAGCTTTCCCAGCCTGGCAATGATTAGAGCGCAGTATTACATAGTCATCGTATTTCAGACGCATTAGCTGCAAATCCAATTCATTAATTTTTTTACTTCCACTGTAATAAGCTCATTTCTGAAGTATTTGCTGATTTCAATCGAAATTTAAATACTCCTTTACTTAAAAGATAAAAAACATGGAGCGACTACTTGAAACGAGAGAAAAATTGACGCCGTAGGAGTACGCATGAAACGTGCATGGGCAGCAACTGAATTCTGGGGCGTCTGGGTGGTGTAAAATTGGCAAAAATCCAAAAACACGTGCCGAAAATTCAATTCTGCCGATTGCTAGGGGTCTATCGGATTTTAGCATGCTAAGCGCCCCTAAATTCCCTACGCCCAGTATTATAAGAACGTGAGGCACACACCTGGGCGTCGGGGTTTGGGGGTATGCACCCCCGAGAAACAAAATACCCCCCCAGAAATCAAAATACCCCCAGAATTCGATTTTTGAAAATTTTTTCCGTTTTTTCGCATTTTTTTGATGCCAATGGATAGTGCTCGATGAGAAACGTCGAAAAATGGTGTTGTTTTCGCCTAACCACCATTTTTAAGGCCATTTTTTGACCTTCAAAAAATCTTGCACCCTCCCCCTCCCAGAATTTTCTTGTTGCCCACGTATGGGAGGCAGCGCCTCATACTCTGTTTCATAAATTTTAATGCGACTGAATGAAATTCATTCCTTGTTTCAAAACTTGGATAAATTTTTTCAAAAATGCCATCGCTAAACTGTTATTCAAAAGCCAGTGCATCGGGACCGAATTCCAACGCTCCCTCTACTATATACCAATACAGTATGGAACCAAAAAGGCGGATAAATGAACCAGTCTACAATCAGTGCAGCGAAAGTCGTTTTCCTATCGGTAATTATTTGTCGGATAACTTTAGAGCTTCCAGTGATGACAGTGGAAGGCAATCTTACGAGGTTCCAAGCAATAATGCCCATAATTTGTTAACCTTTGACCCCAAGAGTGCCGCTGGATTGAGTACTTTGCCAAATCATATTGTGAGCGGCAACAATCTACCTCCTACTCTTAGGCAACAGACGGGTATCTGCACAGTAGATCAATTATTCAAGGATAATAATCAGTCGTTTAGTACATTTGGTCTGCGCAAAGAAAGCTCTTCTCAGGAGAGGAATCTTGAAGACACGACATCACGCAATTCTCAGTCACATCGCGCTTATGAAACATTATCTGCGGTAAGACGTTATGTTACTTTAATTATTGATATAAATTTATTTTTCTCGCATGCAACGTTTTTGTGCAACGTCGCTGTAAAGCAATGATCTATTAAATACTAATATTCTACTTAATCAATTGAGCAGCTTGCAACATAGGGCCAATGTGTAGCGGTAGATCGAAAATCATTCATTTATAATTAAATTTTATAAATATGCAGAATGAAGCACCTTTATCCGTTAAAAATTATTAAATTTTGTTCTAGTTCTTTGCGCTAACAAGTCAATTTTTGTATTTCAAATCGTAGGAAACGTCAATACATGATCAAGAATGCTTAAAATACTGAAAATGCTATCATACCGCAGATACATGTAACAAGAAGTTGGGGGATCCTCCACCCACAGTTGGTTGTCCCCTAACCCCAGGAAATTTTTGCCCACCCCCCCCCCGATTTTTGGAAAAGTAATTGAATTTTTGACCGTTTTTAGGTGTTTTTGGCTGTTTTTAGCCAAAAATTGGAACAAAAAATGGCCTACCCACTTAAAATTTCGAGCCGTCGTTATGATACCGCATGCATGCAGGATGCTAAGATTTTAGTCACCATTTGACTTACGATCAAATTAGATTACGAAAGTGGATAGTTAGAATTAAGAGATTTCACTCCTGCTGACCCTTATTTGACCCTAGCACCTATGATTGATTTGTTGTTTGAGAATACATTGTTCGCAAGCTTTACTCAAAGAAAAATAGAAATATTAGAGATATTTTAGCGCAGGCTTATTTGTTATTGATAACATTAATATTATTATTTCTTTATTATTATTATTATAATTATTCACATTATCATTGTTCAATATTATTATTACTAATATTATTATTATTATTATTGTTATTATTAATATTATTATTATTAATCTTATTATTATTGTTATTATTTTTATTATTATTATCATTATTATTACTTTTATTATTATTACTATTATTATTATTATTATTATTATTAGTTATCATATATCAGAAGGAGTGATTTTCGCATGCTGTGCTTATTTCGTTTTGGCTACTTGCTCCTGACTGAATCACTGAAATTTTTGCATTTCGTAATTTTCCAAAAAATTTTGGTTAAAATGCGTTGCGAGAAAAATGTATGTCTTGTCTGACCTACCTTTGCGAAAAATTATTAATTTACTCGTACTTATTACCTACCCCTGATTCTAAAAACCTCCCGCCGACCCCTAGCATTTGATTTCAGAAAAATATTGTTTTTTCGCAATTTTTTATGCCATTAGGGGTCGTAAATTTTGAAAATTTTCGGACATACTCTGGAAACCATAATTTTGGTTGAGAACGTGGGTTAGTCTAACTTAAGGTTAACGGGAATTCTCGGGTTAGCTAACCCAAGTTTAAATTTGACCCGTATGACAGAAGGTGGGTTCAACTCGGGTAAGCTAACCTAAGATTAAAGCAAGGTAACCATACATGGGCAGCACCGAAATTCTGGGAGGATGCAAGATTTTTCAAAAGTCAAAAAAATGGCCTTAAAAATGGTGGTAGGGCGGAAAAACACCATTTTTCAACGTTTCTCATCGAGCACTACCCATTGGCATCAAAAAATTGCGGAAAAAAAACAAAAAATCTAAAAATTGAATTCTGGGGATTATTTTGGTTTTTGGGGGGTACATAAGCCCCAACCACCCACGCTCAGGTGTGAACGTAACCCGACTTCTTATTACTTTAACCCGTGTTTGACGCGAATTTTGCAATGCCGAGCATATATCAAAGGCAGTAAATATTCATTTGAACTGTTGAAATATGCTGCATACTGCGAACCATTCAATGGCCTGCAGTAATGCTATATCTGATTCGTCAAACATTGCATAGTATGCACCTTACATGTACGTGGGGGATGGGGAATCCACCTCACCCGAAGCCGGACGTCCCCTCCTTCCCCCAAAGCCATATTGAATCCTCCCCCCCCCCGATTTTCGGGAAAAAAATCTAATTTTTGGCCATTTTTGGCCAAAAATTGGAGGTTATTTACTCCCCCACCCCTGAAATTGGTCGGGACCCCCATCCTAAAATTTGGAGTCGTTACATTTGTGGTATGTACGTATATGCGATGGATTAAATGGAATTAAAATTGGTCAAAATGAAATATATAATTAGCAAAGACATAAAATGAAGGAAACAATTAGAAATAAAATAAGAAGTCCCTCAGTCAGAATCACTTATCTAAACGATGTGACCACCTTTTGTGTAGTATGTTCGATATAATTCAAGCTTTCAAATTTGTTTTGACTAATAGCATACACTGATTTTTCTATCTGCTCTAAGTTTTAAACAGCAATGATGAACTTCTTTACTCAGCAGAATCAAAACATATATACACTAGCAAAGAAAAATGCTCCGATGGAACAAAAAAGATGAATATACTTGGAATTGTGGATTATTAAGGATGTAAAAGGAGGGGACTAGGAATAATCTACCTAAAGTCGCAAAATCTGCTAAAAATCACACTTTCTCTAAGCAACGCAAAAAATCGAAGTATATTCTGCGGCCAACAGATTAAAATAAATATTTAACCATAAAATGATTGAAAAAGCAGCACATTAGCTACGCAATAGCTATGGGAAATGATGTTGAGTAAACTAACTGTCTTTCTAAGCCAATTGAATGAATGGTTTAAAGCAGTAGGAAACACTTAAGTTGACTTGAAACAGACTAGATGTAGGTACACTAGCATGCCCTTAAGGATTGTGTGCACTAATCAATCGGCCGCTACTTTGCTTGCTTTAATGCTCGGAACAAAATAAAACAACTTTAAATACAATACCACTTAATTTTCTATAGATCAGGATACGAAGCTAGTCAGCGTTGCTACTTGCCATTAACTTAAAAAAATAAACATTACAGATTTCGTTTATACACTCTTATCTGAAACTTTGAACATTATTTAAAAAAGACACTTTTTAGAGGCTGCAGAATATACTTCGATTTTTTTGCGTTGCTTAGAGAAAGTGTGATTTTTAGCAGATTTTGCGACTTTAGGTAGATTATTCCTAGTCCCCTCCTTTTACATCCTTATTAATCCACAATTCCAAGTATATTCATCTTTTTGTTCCATCGGAGCATTTTTCTTTGCTAGTACCCCACTTTTAATTAGCATGATTTCAGTGCATCAGTCAGCAAACACATACAGTAACATACCACAATAATGACAGCAGTCCAAGAACGCGGAAAACAATATTGTTCTTAACATAAATTAATTGCCTCTAAATTTAAAAAATGTTGTTTTGACTGCATAGAATTTAAAACTGCGTTAGATATGCTCTTGATTGTCGGAAGTATAAGGTTTACTATTTTTTATTAGCTATAGTAAATATATGTTACATTCTAAACAGTCCTGTAAGTTATAGAGGTCGTTCCACATTTAAATTAACTTGGAAACGACATATAACGTACCTACGGGACTTACTTAAGTACCTGGCTACACTAAGCGCTGGTCAAGTTGCTAGGGCGAAACGCCGGACTCAACCACACGACCCTCAATAACTACGGTCTCAAACTCCTCGGACCTAAATTCGTCCGTACCTACGGAGCTATTGGCAGCTATGCCCTAAAAACCTAACGCAGTAGTAATTAAGTAGCCCGGAATTTTGCCCTAGGTCAGTTGACCTATTTTGGACCAAAATAATAATTAACGCAAAAAGCTTTTTTAAGTTGTTTTCGCCATAGAATACCTATGGCGAAAAACTATTCTTTTCTGGTTCCTAAGAGCACAATGAACAGTGAAAACAACAAAAAAGAGCTCTAAACCAGCCAGTCATCTTACATAAAAATTATGGAATAATTTTTATGATTTTTTAATTGAAATTTGGGTGTTTGAATTTGCGATAAAGAAAATAATCAAAAGACAGTCACTTGGATTATTTAAGCCGAGTAATAAAATAAGGGCCGTCCACCCATTCCGAACTAAACGCGATTGATCAACAAATGAATTGTGCAAACTTTACAAAACTACTAAGTGTAGAGAATACTAATAGTCAGATTCTCAATTCTGATTTTACGTAGAAAAAAAACTAGAATTTTACTTTATTTTTATCCTATTCGACCTCGCCCGACTTCTGAACAGAGAAATTGGCGAACAAAAAAATGTACAAACACGTATTTTCCACTGTCCACCACATTGTAAACTTTAAAAATCTGAACCTAACGCCCATTGAATGTAAATAATTTCGGTTCGGGCTAGTTTGTTGCCCTTTGATTGTAGTTGGTTTGTATGTGCCAAACTTATGTTCCGCAAAATATTTGATATGATTTATCAATCAAAATACGAAAAAAACCTGTTTTTTCGCCCATTTTACACCTCAGATTTCGAACTTTACACCCCATTAACAACTCGATATAACGTTTTTAGAACGCGGCTCGCTTCGACGTGTAGCCATTAGAAGTTACTTTATTTCTATTTTATTTAATTAACCCTCAACTTTTGGCACAGAAATCTCGGACAAAATCTGTTTTTTTACTCATCCACGAGAGAGTAAAGTTCAAAGCCCTTGTACTAACTGCGTATTGATTGTAGAAAAGTTTGCTGGTAAGCTACAAGATAGCTCTCTTGATCCGAAGTCATTTCTGTCAGAAAAAATTTCCTAAAACTATAACTGGAGTTGTTGGCAGACATAAACATGTCGAAAACTCGGTTAAAATGTGTCTTTTCGCAACCAGATTTTCGCACTCTTTACACTCCCATTCGAGAACTGAGGCGAAATTCAAAAAACGAAAAAGTGTTATCTGCAGAACCTAAATAGATATATGAGTCAAATGAAGTGCATGGTTTTGCCAAAAGAATTTGAAAAAATGAAAAAGTCAGCATTCAGAAGATTCGACACAGAAACCAAAATTGAGTTAGATAAGCTGAAGGACACGCAAAGAAACGCGTATACTTTACACTTTTGTGCAACAACCATTGAGTGTAAAGTAATTTTAAGGTAAGATTCGTAATCTACAGCTGGGGGGCAACATTTTTAAAAAAACATTGGCAAACCGCAGATTATTTAATTTTTGCTTTACACTTTGCTCGCTCATTGCTAACTCAGTATTGAGTGTAAACAAAAGAAAAAAACACGGGCATCGAATTTTTTAATCATCCATCGATTAAAAAAACCGCACCTCCCAGGTGTGTGCCGTTGTTGCTGTGAGGGGGACACAAAGTTCGCACTCGCTGTGATAAACATATAAGAAAAAGGATGGCCAAGTATATTATAGGTAGCGCTATCGCGCTATCTATTATAATAAGCTTAACATATGTATTCATTAACTGCAGTCTTTTCCATTCCAAATGGTGTATTTCCGGTTTACGGCTTATTAATGTACATGACTACAATAAAGCTGCATATCTTTGTCGACTTCTGTGCACATTAGTGTGATTGCTGGTTCATTTTAAACCACTTTTGCTGGCAATTTACATCGATTAAACGATTGCTCTCCATGTGCAAGATTTTGTGAAACATATTATAAACACGGCTAAGAAGGATTTAACTTTAATGCAACCTATTTTAGACAAAATTACATCTCTTCAATGATCTAAGGACACTTGAACATAATTTTTAAATCACTTTAGATTACTTTTGAGGGTTAACAAACTCACTTAATTGATGTCTCACATATGAATCCTTGAAAATTTCTTGACTTCAGTTACATAGTCTCTGCAAGTCTATCGAATTAAGGTTAAGACGTAATGTAAACTTTACACAAACACATAGCGTAAAGAATATTTTAGTCGGATTCGTAATTTTGATATTGCTCCGATATTATTTTCAATATTTATGGAAAAATGAGTCTCCATAATGTTTTGAAGACAAATAAACATTAGGTTTAAACCACTTTGCAATACTGCTGAGTGTAAGCAAGAGCGCCCAACTGACGTATATGTTTCATTCCCTGTAAATTTTTAGATCTCAGGAAAAAATTTCGCTTTTTGCAATGCTCTAGAACAAAGGCTAACATGCAATGTAAAAATTACTCGGATATTATGATCAACATTCATGAAAAAATTATGTCTCTACAATGGTCTGAGGACAAATGAACAATGAATGTAAACTACTTTACATCACTGTTGGATGTAAACAAACGCGCCTACGTGACGTCTCACATTTGATCCTTTGAAAATTTTTAGACTCCAAGGAAAAATTAGGTTTCTGGAATGCTCAACAACCAAGATAAATACATATGTAGTGTAAACTTCATGTAAACACCTATTGTAAAGAAAATTTTGGTCAGATTCGTAATTTTGATATTGTTCCGATATTACGATTAATATTTATGAAAAAATTAAGTCTCCATAATGTTCTATGTAAACTAACAATTGGTGTAAACCACTTTACAACACTGTAGAGTGTAAACATATGCGCCAGACTGGCATATCAAATTTGGTTCCTGGTCCATTTCTAGACTTGATAATCGTGTCCCTGACTCATAACCAGAGAAGCAGGCAGAAAAAACAAGACAGAAACGCATTTTAAACACCAGAATTTTGACTTTACACTCGCTGAATATTAATGTATAGACAATTTGCTTTGACATGCACCCGATATAAAGCACTTTATTCTTATTCTATTAGACTTATCCCGACTTCTGGACGGAGAAAGTGGAACAAAAACGCAACAAAAACGTTTTTTCCATCATTTAGAACACTGTAAACTTTAAAATTCCGTACCGAACTCCCCATTGAGTTTAAAGATATTCGGTTTGGTACAATTTGTAGCTTTTAAATCGTAGTACATTTCGGTGTGCCAAAATTCTCTTGCAAAAATTATTTGGTATGATTTATTAATCAAAATTCGGAAAAAACGTGTTTTTTCGCCCATTTTTTACCTCTAATTTCGAACTTTACACTCCCATAAATAACTCAATATTGCGTTTTTTAAATGCGGTTTGCTGCGATATGTAGCCCCTGAGAGGCACTTTATTACTGCTGTATTAAATTCACCCTTACTCATAAGCGGGAAAATTTGGCAGAGAAATCTTAGTTAAAATCCGTTTTTTACACCATCCACTAGAGTGTAAACTTTAAACCCCAGGATCTAACTCACCATTAAGCATAGAAGACTTTGCTTATATACAGAATGCAGCCCTTGATCCGCTCTACATTTCTGTCAAAAAACATTTCGAAAAACTCATAACTGGACTGTATCGGACATAAGCAGGTTGAAAACTCGACCAAAAAGTGCTTTTTCACCCCAGATTTTCGCACTCTTTACACTGCCATTCGATAACTAATGCGAATTTCTAAAAACAAAAGAAGTGCCATCTGTAGAATTCATCCCTCTATTATCCTATGCCGTTCAATTCTTCGAGTCATCAATACTCAGTAGTCCATATGCCGCATTATAAATGTCCCAAAATTTGTCCCATGTTATAACGTTACACAAAAACTTTACACCTTCTTTACACAGTCAGTTTTGCGTTTCAAGAAAAACAAAAAACAAGGGCAGCGAATTTTTTTATTTTCTTTCTTTTGAAAAAAACCGCATTTTCCAGAAGTGTCCCGTTATAGCTGTAGGGGTACACAGGTGTTAAGTACCCAAGTATATTATAGGTACGCGCTAACAATAAAATACCTCTAAATTCGAGAATATTACTTTAAAAAAAATTTAAAAAAGTCTCCCCTAGATTTTTTAACCGTCTACATTTGAGACCAATCAGACTGCATAGAATGTAAACTGAGTTAGATATGCTTGGCCACATGAAAAATGTAAAAAAACCGTCTAATTTACACTCCTGTGCAACAACCGATGAGTGTAAAGAAATTTTAAGACCAGATTCGTAACCTACTAATTAGGGAAACATTTTTTAAAAAAATTGGCCCTCCGCAAATTATTTGAATTTTTTGTGTAAACTTTACACACTCACGACGCGCTCGGTGTTGAGTGTAAACAAGAAAAAAATGGGGGCACTAAGTTTTTTTATTATCTACCATTTAAAAAAACCGCACCCCTCAGATGTGTGCCGTTATAGCTGTGAGGGGGGACACAAATTTCGCACTCGCTGTGAAAAACATAAGAAAAAAGGGTGGCCAAGTATATTATAGGTAGCGCTATCGCGCTGCCTATGATGTCCAGTAATGCGATAAGATAGACGACCTGAGATTTAAACCTGCTAGGAGCAGTGTTAAAAATCTCGGTTTAAATCGACCATTTTTAACCCTCCTTTTGTTTAACCCGCTTTCTGTCATACCGACATTTAACCCGAGATGTTACCCGACTTAAACCCTGGCTTAAAGTTAACCCGCGTTCTGTCATACCAAAAAGAGTTTAACCCGAGATTTCTGCCGGATTCTACTCGACTTTAACCTAAGGTTACGTTTAACCCACTTTCTGTCATTCGGGCAATAGGAATGTGCTTGATTCTCATTTTTTAGTCTGCCACTGAAGTGAATTCGGCAGCTGAGCATCCCGTTGGTAATAGTTACGTCATTCGTCCGGATCTCTCGAATTCTAGCGAACAAGCAATGCTGCGTCGATCTGAAAAAGAGGGGATAGTAAATCTGGCGAAATCGAGTAATTTTGAGCAGAACAATTATTCAAAGCAACCAATCGGCCAAAATTTGATGTTTGACCGATTTGGAATAAGGACAGACAAAAATCGCTATCTTTTAGACGCAAGTGGCTCCCGTGGAAGTGATAAAAAAGAAGATGGCATAATCGTTTAGTCTTATCGCTTCGGAGCTATAACTAATCATGTATAATAAAAGATTATGTTGATGTTGATTAACAATACACTAAACGAATATGTTTGGCTGTTTGTGTTCTTTGGTCATAAAATCCGTTACAAGCACACGTGGGCGTGGGGGTATACACCCCCAGAAGGCCAAATTCCCCCCAGAAACCAAATACCCCTAGAATTCAAGTTTTGAAGTTTTTAGCAATTTTTTGATGCAAATGGGTAGTGTTCGATGAGAAACGTTGAAAAATGGGTCTTTTCGCCATACCACCATTTTTAAGACCATTTTTTTATCTTTGAAAAATCTTGCACTCTCACTACCCACAATTTAGGTGCTGCCCACCTATGGATACAAGCCTCATTTTTGAACAATTGAAAAAAATTTTAAATTGTTGCTCATTCCCTTCATCGCTTTGATTTTCCATTCCGGCGCCATTTATGAACATTTATATATGCATTTAATTTCAGTAGATATTTATGTGCCGAACATCGGATTTTGTGCTTAATTGTTATATTACTATTCATTGCGTGACATGACAATATACGTGCATGCTTAAATAGAAAATGTTAGTCGATTTTTCCATGCTTTTTATTACTCAGCATGCAACTTTTGACCAGCGACTAAATTTTGGGGTCCACAAATTTTTAAGGGTTAAAAAAGTGCCAAAATGATGGTTGAACAAACAAGAGTTGTTTGACGTTTTTTAATTAAGCTCTCCATTGGCTTCCGAAAATCGCGAAAAAACGGAAAAACTACTTGCCGCAAAATATTCTGTAAATTGCGTTTCGAATTTCGATAAATGATATTCTGGTGGTTCGAAAAGCATTTTTAAAAGTTTCATCCATGAGCAGAGGAAAAGAATAAAAATTTTCTCATATTCTGTAGAATACCGTATAATAGCATAATAATCCTTTATTCTTATGTCACAAAGTTAATATCTTATCAACATATGTATGCACGTAAATCTATACCCTCTGAAGAGGTAGCACGTAGATTGAAATGTACCTATTATTTTGATGGAGAGAACAGCTCAGGAATTCTACTGGGTGGATAGAAAATGTGATATGAAAATGACGCGCCGCAGACTCGCATTTTTCATGCCTATTTCATATTTCAGCATAAATTCGTATATGCTCATTTTTCACTGAGAGAAATGGCACAGGAATCATAAAATCGTATGTGCGTAGCTAATTGTTTTGAAGGAATAAAGATCCATAGTCAAATTTCTTTTGCAAGTCGACGTCGTATTGTCTATTTTTATTGTTTTGACTAGCTTTTAGTCGGCAGACGCTCGTAAATCGAAAATATTTGCACTATCAGGAACTTGGTGATTTTTTCGTTGTCTGGCATATCGTTTTTTGGATTCGAATTTTTTAACGCCACATCAATACATTGTAACAAACTTTTTGGGTCGCGGCAAAAAGCTTTATCACCATTTCAGCACATTAAGTAGGAACATTTTGTCTAATGTGAATAAGTAGGTGAATAATTTTCGCTCTTTTTGGTATTCCGTAAATTTTCTTTTATCAAATCATCCAATAAAATTCTAACAATGTGTGAGAAATATAGATTGGCTCCCCTCGGCACCACGGTTTTTTGTATTCGGCAAAGATCTTTCATGGTGTACAAAAACTTTTCGGTACCATATTCATAAATGCACAGTGATTTTTTCGGAAGACAGTAAAATTTTGTAGAAAAATCTAAAATTACCAAAAAATTTTCGGCGCTTCGCGCCGAGATGAATTGTTCTATATCTCTTTATAATGGCAGAAGTTGCATTCAAAGCAAAAATACCAAAATTTTGGAGCTTCGTGCCGTTTTGATACAATTTCTAGAATTTTTTTCCATAAAAAAACGCTTAAAACGCTACCATACCAGATTATAGTCCCTCGAAAATTTGCATATACAAAATGTACAATGACTTTTGGGGACCTTTGTATGTAAAAGGACCTTGTGTAAAGTTAGGGGCGGCAGCCTTGTGGCTTCGGCGGCTGCAGGGGGGAGATATAGGCTCTGCTGCGCCCTATAACCCAACAGACATGCGCGCCGGATAAAACGGAAAATCGGGCATAGCCCCTCTAGGAATTTCTGGCCTTGAGTACCTATCGAATAAAGTGGACATCAGCCTCTGGCAGGCAGGGGATCAGTACTTATTCACTACATACTTTAAATGAATGTTCTAGACCTCTAGCTATTCAGATTGAATTGCAAAATTGAATTTTGAATAATTTTAATATGTTTTAGGTTCCAAAAGGTGTAGTAGGCATTTGGTTCCGAAATTGGTGTAAAAAAGTGTTGAAAATTATTTGTGTTGTGAGCCTTCTGAAATAAAAAATAGTTAATTAATGAACTAAGAATTCAGCAGAAGGAGAGCGTTAGCTACAGCCAGACTTCTCAAAGGTATTTTTGGCTTATTTTTAAGGCTTTTGATTTCCAAAAAGTCTGTGGCATAATGATTGTAAACAAAGATTTTCTCAGTTTAATTCCAGAAAGACTAGAAATTTCTGACCAAGACGATACGTCGATACAACATGGAACGCGGCGAAAAGGAAGGCAAAGAAGGGAGACGAAACAAATCAGCAAAACTGGTAGCGCCACTCGCTCAGCACGCCAGAATCGATAATCATAATCTAAGCTAGCTACAGTAAATGCGATCAAACACAATAATGCTAATATAGATTATCATAGGTAGCGCGATAGCGCTACCTATAATATACCTGGCCATCCTTTTTCTTATATGTTTATCACAGCGAGTGCGAAATTTGCCCCCCCCTCACAGCTATAACGGCACACATCTGGCAGGTGCGGTTTTTTTAATCGATGTATAATTAAAAAATTCGATGTCGGTCTTTTTCTTTTGTTTACACTCAATACCGAGTTAGCAATGAGCGTGTAAAGTGTAAACCGAAAAATCAAATAAATTGCGGAGGGCCAATTATTTTTTCAAAATGTTGCCTTCGAGCTGTAGATTACGAATCTGACCTTAAAATTTCTTTACACTCGATGGTTGTTGCACAAAAGTGTAAAGTATACGTGTTTTTTACTCTGCGTGTCCTTCAGCTTATCTAAGTCAATTTTGGTTTCTGTGCAGTCCAATCAGTTTTATAATGTAGACGGTTGCAAAATCTCAAAACCGAATTTTTTCTCATATAATGCAATGTTTCTTTATCTGTGATCGTTTTAGTGTAAAGGGTTCGAGACGAAAAACGATATTTCTTCAACTACTCCGCTAAGTAGGCAGAACATGCTAATTATGCTTAAAAGGTGCCCTGACCTTAGCGTTACAGATCCCAGCTTATTTTGTTTCTATACACCCAATATTGCGGTATTAGCACAAGTGTAAAGTTTACACCGAGATGCATTTTTGCGCCCAGAGCGTCGTAGATGATTAATTTTTTTAAAATGTTCTCCGTAAGGTCAGAATAACGAATCTGACCTTTAAACTACTCTACAGCCAGTGTTTGTTGAGGTATGATGAGGTGAACTTTGAATTATACCTACATCTATTTTCTGATGCCGATAGATAACTCCGTATTGCATATTGTTTGATCAGATTTTTCTTATTTCAGAGGTTTTTGACTCGTCTTTAATAAATAATTATTTTTTGTCATCATAAATGCACTATTCTTAAACTCCAGTAGAATGATGAAAATTTTTCAAAATAGTATAATCAAGCTGAAATCTTCCGATATGTCGAGTTGGCGCAGCCAGTGGTTGACAACTTCGTTCTCAAATGCGGTCTTAAAAAAAGAAAGATGGTTCGAATTTTCTGAATGCTGCCTTTGTTCATTTTTTTAACTCTTTTGGCAAAACCATGCACTTTATTTGACTTATTCATGTATTTAGGTTCTGCAGATAACATTTTTTTGTTTTTTAAATTTCGCCTCAGTTCTCGAATGGGAGTGTAAAGAGTGCGAAAATCTGGGAGTGAAAAGACACATTTTGGTCGAGTTTTCGACTTGGTTATGTCTGCCAACAACTCCGGTTATGAATTTTAAGAAATTTTTTCTGACAGAAATATACTACGGATCAAGGGCTATCTTGTGCTTACCAGTAAACTTTTCTAAAATCAATACGCAGTTAGTACCAGGAGTTTAAACTTTACACCCTAGTGGATCAGTAAAAAACAGATTTTGTTCAAGATTTCTTTGCCAACTTTTCCAATAACGAGTTGGGATGAATTGAATAAAATAGAAATAAAGTAACTTCTAAGAGCTGCACGTCGAAGCAAGCCGCGTTCAAAAAAACGTAATATTGAGTTGTTTATGGGGGTGTGAAGTTCGAAATCTGAGGTGTAAAATGGTCGAAAAAACAGGTTTTTTCGTATTTTGATTGGTAAATCATATCAAATATTTTGCGGAACATAAGTTTGGCACATACAAACATACTACAATCAAAACGCAACAAACTGGCCCGAACCGATTTTTAATTTTTTTTCAGATTTTTTACGTTTACAATGTGGTGAACAGTGGAAAATACGTGTTTGTACATTTTTTGTTCGCCACTTTCTCTGTTCAGAAGTCGGGCGAGGTCTAATAGGATAAAAATAAAGTACTTCCTAAGGGGTACGCGTCACCGCGAATTGCGTTTGTTTACATCGTTATTTAGCGTTTTCGGGAGGTGTAAAGTCAAAAAATGGGGGAGTTAAACGTGTTTCTGTCTTGTTTTTTCTGTCAAGTTCTGGATTATAAGTCTGGACATAATCTCAAGTCTAAAAATGAACCAGAAACCAAATGTGATACGCCAGTTTGTTTGCACACAACAGTGGTGTAAAGTGGTTAACATGTGTTATTTATTTGTCCTCGGGCCATTGTGGAGACTTAATTTTTTCATAAATGTTGATCTAATATCAGAGTAATATCAGAATTACGTATCCGACTGAAATTTTCTTTACACTCTGTGGTTGTGTGAAGTTTACACCGCATATTAATTTTAGTTCTAGAGCCTTGGAGAAGCTTGACTTTTCCTAAAGTCTAAAAATGTAGCAGGAATCAAATGTGAGGCGCTAGTTGAGCGCGTTTGCTTACACTCAACAGTGGTGTAAAGTAGTTTGCAACTGATGTTTATTTGTTCTCGGGTTATTATGGAGACTCAATCTTTTCATAAATCTTTATCGTAATATCTGAGTAATATTAGAATTACGAATCCGACTAAAGTCTTCTTTACACTCTGTGGTTGTGTAAGGTTTACACTGCATATTAACTTTAGTTCTAGAGCCTTGCGGAAGCTTAAATTTTTTGCAAAATGTTCTACGTAAAATCAGAATTGGGAATCTGACTGTTAGTTTTCTCTACACCTAGTAGTTGTGTAAAGTTTGCGCTATTCATTTGTTGTTAATATGTAGTTTATACTACAAATTTATTTTACTTCCAAATCTGAGCGTTAGTGTTCCTAACACTTGATATTTGCGTAAAGTTTATATGTAAGGTTGTCTTGTTTAAAAACGATAATGCTGATGTTAAGAACAATATTGTTTTCCGCGTTCTTGGACTGCTGTCATTATTGTGGCATGTTACTGTGTGTGTTTACTGTCTGATGTAGGTACTCAAATCATGCTAATTAAAAGTAGGGTACTAGCAAAGAAAAATGCTCCGATGGAACAAAAAAGATGAATATACGTGGAATTGTGGATTATTAAGGATGTGAGAGGAGGGGACTAGGAAAAAGCTACCTAAAGTCGCAAAATCTGCTAAAAATCACACTTTCTCTAAGCAACACAAAAAATCGAAGCATATTCTGCGGCCAACAGATTAAAATAAATCTTTAACCATAAAAATGATTGAAAAAGCAGCACGTTAGCTATGCAGATGGGAAATGATATTGAGTAAAGTAAAAGTCTTTCTAAGCCAATTGAATGAAATAGCAAACATCGATGCATCCAAGACAACTGAAGAAATTATTTGTTTAAAACAGTAGGAAACGCGTAAGTTGACTTAAAACAGACTAAATGTAAGTACAGTAGCATTCCCGTAACGATTGTGTGCACTAATTAATCGGCCCCTGCTTTGCTTGCTATAATGTTCATAAAATAAAACAACTTTAAATACAATACCACTTAGTTTTCTATCAATCAAGATACGAAGCTAGTCAGCGCTGCTACTTGCCAGCAATTTTAAAAAAGTAAACATTATAGATTTCGTTTATACACTCTTATCTGAAACTTTGAACATTATTTAGAAAAGACACTTTGTTCGAAGCCGCAGAATATACTTCGATTTTTTGTGTTGCTTAGAGACAGTGTCATTTTTAGCAGATTTTGCGACTTTAGGTAGATTTTTCCTAGTCCCCTCCTTTTACATCCTTAATAATCCACAATTCCAAGTATATTCATCTTTTTTGTTCCATCGGAGCATTTTTCTTTGCTAGTAACTTATGTATTCGCCAAGTAAATTATAGTTGTATGCCAGCTCCAATAAACGACCAACACACAGAAAGCTTATCCTTATTATTATTCTCCTAATATCATTATTAATATAATAAAATGTTTTGACATGAGCATATTCTTACGAGTAATTGCTTTTTTGACCAGCTGATTTTTCTCAAGCGGTTGCTAGGCGCTGTCTCACATTTTTTCGAGGACGATTCACGAGTTCTCCGTTTGCCTACTTCTTTACAACTTTCGTGAGGCATCTAACTTTTTGAGAGGGATATTTATTCTTCTTACTTCTTTGACTGAATAAAAACGACTTGTGGGCATTGAAAATGCAAATATACACAATGCACATACTTAAGTCTGATGGCTTCTCAATCATAATAATATTGTATTATGCTTGCGTGATCATGCTTAAGGGGATAAGCGGGCGACGCCCAGGACGGTAGAAATTTAGAACTCAAATATGTTCCAAAAATCAGCTTTGGATGGCGGTCTAATGGCGAATCATAAGGATAAAGGCGAAACATAGCATTCATATTTTAAGATCTGCTGCTGCGCGAATTATTCCATTTATTAAGAACAGTCGGGTGCTAGGACATCGTACAGTCTTAAATTTTTATCCCGTTGCACTATCTACATATTAGATTGTACCTCATATTTTTGCAGTTTCTGATTGTCTAAAACATCATTTTTTATATACATAGGCTGGTATTCAATTTATTTATTTGTTTATGATTCGGAACGAACAATTTCTGATACTTACACGACAAATAGCATTTGTCAATTTAATCTCTTGCCTAACGGAAGCAGTGTAATTTTGGGCAAATTTAATATGATAACTAATAAATTTTGAAGGCATTATTATTTTGGATATTAGTAGGACTTAGTGCATTGTTATACTTCGCTGAATCGCGTTAGAGATAATTTTGTAAAATATTTAGAAAAAGCGCGTCTATCAGTGCGTGTTCCGGAAGTACTGGCATATTCCGCTCATCTAAACAGGACTCTTTATGATATGAATGGCTACAGCGATATATGAGGCAAGGAAACAAGGAGTTGTAAATAAAGCAAATTGAGTAACAGTTCTCCTTTATTTTCAGAATTCGCTTCTCCCGAAATTTTTACTTCAGCCCTGTCAGTTAACATGATTCACATTCACGGATCCGCAGCGTACCGAGATTTAGCGTTAATCCAAAATTTTATAAATTTATTCTCATGCTTTGATGCCAAAAGTGTAACAGGGGAGATGGGGGATCCCCATCCAAAGTTGGTCGTCCCCCCATCCAATGAAGTGATAAGATTTTCAAATCCCCCTAATGTTGTCAAAAACTTGCGTTTTCGCGCCACTTATAGGTGCCTTTTTGCTATTTTTGGTCAGAAAAGGGAAATCATTTACCCCATTCCTTCCTTAAAATAGCCGGGGATCCCCACCGAAAGTTTCGAGCCATTTCATATAGGTACGTTTGATGCTATCAGCTTTCGAAACTCATTTCCGAAACTATTTCCAGGCTTGTTCCGCTTTACTAAATGTATCAAAATAAACTTAAAAATGTTTAGTCCGAATGCGTGAGAAAGAATACACCATTTTTCTACAATTTTCGCACCAGCCTAAATGAATTTTCAGACTTTTCATCATTTTATGGCTTTTCAATTAAGAAAATTTTTTTGATTTTAATTATTCTAATATATTTAGATTCGTTCTTGTGCAGGAGTTAGGAAATATGGCATATTCACATAATTTTATTAGCTTATTTTATTATAAATGCTTTTCAAAAAGAAATAGAGATAGCGAAAAAGAACTTTTTCATATTTGCCGACCGGCTTGAAATTGCATCTACCGCAATTCAAGGCCGACTCATGCACATATTTATTGTATTCGTCTGAATAAACCATTTGTCGTCATAGATTTTTATGCTAGCAATCCGAATCGCTCGAAATAGTTTCGCATAGCAGCTGTTTGCGTTAATCTTATTTTCACATCCACGTTTAGATCTTCATAAAGATATCACAAAAAATATTACGTACCCATTTTGGCTAATCGTCAACAAAAACAAATGAAAGCGACAGAGTGATTATCAGTTTTTTCCTTGTGGAAGGCGAGATCCGTCTGATTTTTTCTAAATTCATATAAATATTATCTTGCTGTACGATAAAATTATGGTTTCAAGTTATTTCACAATGCTAAACCTCCTGTTTTGTACAACTTGTGGATATTGCGAACAATTATCATTAACAATCTCGCGACCCTAAATCAAGCGCATAGTAACTTATCCCTTTTGCAAAAGGACAGCAGAAGAAGTATACTTTTGTGTTCTCTCTACTTTTTATTCAATTATGCTTTCAATATTTGATGTTATAACAAGTGGAAATCCATGTACGACGAATAAAAAATTTTGTGTCGTAAAAGTTTTATATGTCTTCCTAACTTCACATTTTGAACGTACCTAAGACCATTTAATTCTATGCGAACGGAAGAAACGGTTTTTTATATTTTAAAATAAGTTAGAGACCATCTTTAACCGACGTCATTTGTTCTTCTTGGAAGCTTGTTTTTTGAGTTTGTGTCAAATTTTCATCTAAAATTTACACAAATTCTGAAGTATGTGCTTATGTGCCTTTGTTTTGTGAACTTCAGTCCACCTTCGTTTTGGATAAGTTATTTATTAAATAAATTCGTTCCTAAAGCTAAATTAAAAAACGACGGCTGATTTTAGAAAAAACATTTTGCGAAGCTAGCCGATATAGACCTCATCAAGTTTTGAGATGTTTTATTTGCTATGATAAAAGAAGGAAGCATCATGGACAAATGGGTCTAGCAACAGGCAATTAATTAATTTCATAGACCTTTGTTGTGTTTTTCAAAATAAGCTTTTATGAACCGTAGGTCAAAGCAATGCATACTTTTTGCGAACAGGAAAAGGATTTGACTGATGACAAGAAAGACATTATCAATCAAAATGGCGATCTACCTTCTTCAGTGCACATTATTAAAAGCATTCCTCCAAAATAAGGAGCTCATTTGCTGCTTTCATTGCTTATTAGATGGAAGCTAAGACGATTTTTATTATTATTTGGAATCGTTTTTTTATTGCAATAGGCGAAAGTCCGTGCACGGATCTTTATCAACCCCATTGAGCATCAACCCCATAAAACCAACCAGTCAATACAAGCCGACTATTTTCAATTATTGGCGCGACTAAGTGTTAATAAGATATATAAATTTCGTGATGAAGCGCTTATCCGAATTCTTTTGTGATCAACGTTTCGTCTTTTAGGCTAATAGGTGCTGAATCACGGAATTTTTTAAGATTGAAAAACCTTTTCAGCCGAATTTTAATAGACAATTACAAACAAATTTCGCCCTAATTTGGCCCACGGTTCAGAACAGTCGACCATTTGACATTGTCATTTGTAGGAAATGATAGGTCATACAAAAATCATGTCTTAAATGTAAGTCATTTATCCTGCTAAAATTTTTTTATTTGTTAGTCACCCGGATTCTCTGCGGTAAGCTTTCATTATAATTTTTTCAAAAGAAAAATACATATACATATATCAAGAAAGCTCAATTTTCTAAAACGATCTTTTTAGCATTAAATATTAGCTTTATATTTTTGTCATATTTTGTGATATATTTGATTTTTAGAGTTTAGCATTCAATTCAGCACGAATGTGCTTAAGAGCGGCTGGAAGAAAAAGCATTAGTGATTAGATCAAATATGCACCTGAGTTCTAAAGTGTTCGAAATATATTAACGTGATGAACATTTTCGACTTTTATGCGTTTCCTATGTTGATAATTAATTTTAGTATTGGAACAAACCCTTTCAAATATGCATTTGTTAAGCCAACTGTTCTACTGAACGGAGAGGGCTTATTTATCTTCGATTTGAAGCTCACGGGCCTTTTGCGGAACAAATTATAAGACTCCAAACTAAAGCAAGGCACAAAATCAGGAATTTCTTCCAGTTACAACGCAATTTTATCACTGTTTTCTTAGAACGGAATTGGCGTGCTTTTGCAAAATAGCTAGATTAATTACGGATTGAGCAAAAACGTCGTTTTTATGACTGGAGAACAGCTCGCTCACATTTTTGACTGCGGAAAAAACAATTAAGAAAAAAGTTGGGCGTTTTCATCAAGTAAATTTTCCTAAATTTTGGTCATCCTTTTAAAACGATGGAAGCGACGTCTATGGGTTGAGCTGTATTGTGCAATGCACTTTTAAACCTTTTTTACTTAGATTATATATCGACTTAAATTATTAATTTTTCTATAAAGTCGCAAGGCTATAATTATTTCGGTGTGTACGCTCGGGTCTGCGTAGGAAAGTGACATGTGCTAGCCTTTTAATTATTGCGCTGCGCAATTTACGTACGCAGATCAGTATTTTCCTCTTTTTATATTTCATTTGTTCCCAAGATAAATTACTTACGTTCTTCTTTCTGCATGTAGAACTTAGCCTAATATAAACTCATGGAACTTGAGGAACGAGCTACATATCTCATCAAATTGATGAGGAGCTATTAGCTCTTATCTCAGAATGAGTTAGCAAGCTTGCTGAGAATGAGTCATGTAGTTACGTATAATCCGTTTCGTTTGCTGCTAAAAATGTTTTTTATTGCAATTTCATGTAATTTCGTTAACTTGCACGGTTTGTCTTGAAGCCTATATTGAAATAAAGCCCGTTTAATCGCGTAGTACGTTTTTTTAGCTTGAATATCCGTGCTCCGGTGATTGCGATTCTGCGTGAGTATACAAAAAATATTGACTAAAGTAATCATTTCCTGATAATCAGCTGCCGTGTGAATTTTCTGATGAATATTTCTCCGGCTCTGAATTACTTATCAGTTATCACTCATAATACACCTACTGAAGAAGCGATTGCGTGCACCTTTAATTATGATCTTTTTAGAAGGCTCCATTTTGGAAAACTGAATTGTCATTTATGTACTTCGTCTGTAAGCGATGCCACACGTAAAATTTACGTATGTTGTCGCAAGCAGCTCATTGTTATTAGAATATATGCACTTGATCTGAGAGTAAAACTTAAGAAATTAAGAAGAATGTCGGAAATCTACCGTCCTCAATATGAATATAAGTATGCATCTTAAACTATGATTTAACATATTTTTTTAAATTGGGACTACCAAAAATGCACAGCATGGCCGATCTAGGGGTCAACCAATCTGGGGGGTCAAACATTGGGCATGACCTCCAAAAATTGGTATAAGCGCTAAAAATAGCGTTAAAAATGACGCAGTCATTTTCTGGTCAATTTGTAGCACTTTTGATGACATTCTTTCAATTTCATCCATTTTCAGCCTTCATTTTGCCTCATTTTTACCAAAAATTTTCCATTTTTCCATTCTTGGGAATCTAAGCTCTAACCCCCACGTGCATGTCTGGTGACCAACCACGTTTTCAAATATTGCTTGTGTTTTATCGCATACACAATATTTGACATGCTCTTGATTATTAATTATCGCGAAACTGATGGTAGATCTGTATGAACTAGGGCACTCGTCAAAAGGTAGAATTAAAATAACGAGGGATCATTACGGGACTTTGCAGTCATGCTTCCTATGTGTCTAGATCGAAATATATGGCTAATTTTGAATGAGGGCGTATTGCGCTGAGGATGGCAGGACCCTATGCAAATTTTTGATGATTTTAGGAATAAATTGGTTTTTGATCTTTCTGAAAATGCATTCAAATGGGAAGCCAAATTATGATGACCTTCACCGCGTTTTCACACGTTGAGCATTCCAATTTAGGAAATACGACAGTCGTACTTTAATTTCTGCACCTTAATATTAGAATCAATGCCACACTTGTTGGGCCAACCGAGCCAAAAATTAAATGAGAATCAGAGCATTGGGAAAATATATCAATTCGCCTTTGGAGATGCATAAAAAAGTTCAATAATTGCACGTGCTTAGCCGATACATCTTTATTAATTTTATACTCCTTTTATTTTAAAATTACATATAAATCCTTAATTTTCCCACGCAACTTACTAACATTTCTGCTTCAGAGGCACCAGTAGATTAAGCGTTTCATAAATATTTGCTACGAATTCGTCGCCCTCTTTCTGTCTTTGGGGAACTTTTGATAAATGGAATTATAGTTTGTCGCGGTAATTCATTAATTCGATGGCAATGATATGCCTAATGTCTGACGCGTCCCAAAATATGACTAGATTTGTTCATAGAAAAGAAGATTTATAAAAAATCAGGCACCATGAGCGAGCTTCTTGGTCGAGTACCAAATCATGAATGCCAAAGTCGCCTGTCCAGTCGCCAGTCTTCAATGGTGGACGAGGCTCCATGGCCCGCCGAAAATTTGTTCTTTGAACCGGTACATCCGGCAATGCACGGATATTACATGAGCGACAGGGTGCGTAAAATCGACTTTGTACTCGTGTATTACACCGATGACGACCGTGAAGAAGAAAATGTCATTCAAAATGGTTCATTGAATCCACAAGCAGGTTTGAGTTCAATAAATTGATTTTAAAAATAATGTACGAAATGGGGGCATATTACTTTTCCGGCTATCAACTTATCATTTTCAAAACTTAGTTTTTTTGTGTAATTCACAAAAAAATAATATATATATATATATATATATATATATATATATATATATATATATATATATATATATATATATATATATATATATATATATATATATATATATATATATATATATATATATATATATATATATATATATATATATATATTAGTGATGTCCTGGGCACCGGCAGTTGGCCGGTGCTAGCTGGTACCGGCGCCGGTGCCGGTGCTAGATAAAAGAGAAAAAAGTAGTGTAAAAAGAATAATTGAAGCTCATTTATCACCAATTTAATGAATAAAGGCGCAAAAAAGTAGCATTTTGTTAACAAAATCTTCTGATTAGCATAGTGAAGCATTTTGACTTAACTTCAGAACAAGTCTTCGAGCTTTAAAAATGAATTATTTATTCAACGAAACACATCTTATTGAAAACATCAATTAACAGCAAGAAGCGTGGACACTAATGAATAAAGTAAATTAAAAACATCGACATATAGAGCGGAAAGTTCTTCTAATTCTACCATCTGTAGGCAAGAAGGATGAGTACTACAGAGTAGTTTTCTACTTAATTTCATAAAATCCATTTTTATTTTTCCAATTCGTGAGCAGAAGACCGTAAAACGCAGCTAGAATTTTAAAATAGTTTTTATGCAAAACTTTTTCCTACAAATTATTCAGAAAAAGCTTGTTAAAACTTTGTAAATGAACTTCTATGTAAGTCTCTTGCATTACTGATATATCCCATGTTTGTTTTCAGAGGCTTTTCAAAATATGAAATGATAAACTCAAGTAATTTAACCTCAAAAAGTTTTTGTGGCTATTTTCATGCTTGTTTCTTACTAGTTGAATATTTAACTGATGCACTAAAACCAAATTTCGATTTGACTAAAGAATCAACTACTGCACAAGCCAATCTTGATTGCGCTACACTTAAACTTATAATACACTATTTAACTTTTATTTTTCTTCGAATTTCAATTTTATTACAATTTTTTGTTTGTTTAATGCTTAAGTGAGAAAATTAATATGTATTCATAAATTAAAAATATTGAAGTCGTTACTAGCCAAATGAAATTTTGCCCTAAATATGTACATCCGGTGAAAAATAGGTACAAATTTAACCCTTTTTGAAGAAGCATAGTACACTATATAATATGCTAATGTAGCACCGGCACCGGCACCGGCGCCGGTACAGGGGGTACCGGCACCGGCACCGGTAAAAAAAGCGGCACCGGGACATCACTAATATATATGTATATATATATATATATATATATATATATATATATATATATATATATATATATATATATATATATATATATATATATATATATATATATATCCAAAATATCTAAAACGTGTTTTGCATATAAGTTGTACATATTTATTGATTTTAGAGCGTTTGTTACGCGTGGCTCAGGTTGCAGTTTTCTCAACTCAGATTTTTGGTTTTATTTCAGATATCAGAGACCTTTTTTATCAATTCTCGTTTAACAGCTTTATCATAGGGGAGTTCATTTAAATAGTTCTAATCGTCCGTAAAGCGATTTCTTTGTTTGATTTTCTGAATAAGTCTGAGGACGGCTCCCTCAACACCAATTTTGTCCCTTCGCATCGATTTTGATCTGTTTTCAACGCATGCGCTAATTTCGTCTGTGTCCCTTTCATTATTTCGATGTAACATTTTTGAAATTCGCTAAATGCTTTCTTTTCGAAGTTAGTGTTCGTACTTACTTTGATTCAAAAACAGCTTATTTTAATAATCTAGCTGTGCCTCAAAGGAATGGCGACCAGTTCAAGGAGGAACCAGTTGATGCCAAGCGGCTTGAAGTATCAAATAAAGCTAGACGCACGTGCTTCCAAGACAACCTTATTAAACAAGGCTGTCAAATAGAGAGTGAACAAGTCAAAGAAGGAGACGATGTCAAAACATTAACGTTTGTGAAAATCCATGTACCTTTAAATGTGGTTGCTAAACACGCGGAAACTTTGAAGATAAAAACGCCATTCAGGTAATATTGATATGGAATCGTTGTCTAATACGTAATATTCGCACACAGGTATGCTCGTAAGACAATAAGCAAGTATGATATGAGAAATCCGATAATGATAAAACGCAGTCAGTTGAAGTATATCCCTCGCATTCTACAGGATAACGTAACTTTCTGCCAGAGGTCACAAGCATGTTCTCATGTAAAATGCGATATATCGTCAAAAAGCTTAATTAAAAACAGCATTGATTCACAGTCAATAAAAATTTTATATGGCTACCATCTGTCTTCACAAACGCTTATAAGCGACAAGGTTAAGAACGGAAAAAATGAATTCAAAATCAGATGCCTCTAGAGACTTAGTCAAGAATTTCGATTATGGCGGTTTTGGAGTGGTCGTCTCGAATTATGGAGTTACAAACCTCTATTTAGAGAATTCACGCTCATGGTTGGCCTTTGCTACATCTTTAATCATCACGCTAACATTTTCTGGCAGAGGCCCAACTCGAAATTTGCGAACATTTTCGGAAAATGTCGAAAATAAATTAATGTTTTTTATTTATTTGTCAAGTCTCATCCTCGTCGTTTGAAAGTCAATTGTTAAGACAAATAGCGGTCATAAAGAATTTGATTTACTGTGAATAAGTTCCGTTTTTGATGGGCCATCTAGCGCTATGTTAAATTGTACATTAGAAAAGCGAGGTATGCTTGTAAAGCCTCCCTGGCAAAAGGTTGTGTGACAGCCGGTACTTATAGTCTGTTTCACACAACTTCGGTCATAAATTTTAAAACTATACTATCCCCGACAATAAGCTGACAGATTGCGATTATAGTATTGATCTGATCTCGGTTTACTGTCGATGAAAGCTCTCAGAATTTATGCACAAAGATGTGAAACAGACTATACATAATCCAGATTTTAATATCTTCGAGCTGAAAGTATACTTTTCAGAGTGAAAACTTCAGCGATCGAATCATTTTCCGATCAGCCGAACAACGAGGGCGAAACTGTAATTTATCACCCGTTTAGCCGGAAATTATTCAAAAGGTGCACTGCAGCTAGTGCCAAAAAGGACACTAGCGCGATCGGCCCTTCTCAGGAACGCGTCAATCAATCAATTAGACCAGAATTTGAAAATCGGCATAGAATAGAAGTCGCATGGTCAATTTTACAAGAGACGCCTAATCACCCGACTGATCTCAAAAAACGAGGCATCGAAAGTTTGCTGGAACATAAGGTCTACCTGGCGGCTTACCCGTTGCACGAAGGCGGCTGTCATTTGGGCGAAAAAGTAGGGAGACCAGATCAGACATGCACAGCATGGGAATTCTAAGGGGATTCTTAAGTGCCTTTTTGGGCTCAAAAATGGCGGACACGCGTCAAAAACATCGTTTTCGGCTTTTTTGACGATGCTCTATCATTCTAGAGCATAAAAACTAATAAATTATGGAAAAAACACAAAAAATTAGAATGAATCGAAGGAAATATACTCAAAAATGAGTACATGGCGCGAAACACTGGAAATTTGATACCTCTGAGCAAAGAGGTGATCAAGGACGCCTAAAATAGCACCTTTTCTCCCGATTTTCCGGAAAGTTTAGGAAAATCGCGAATTCTGGGTTGCTGACAACTTTTCTGGGGAGGAAGGGGGTGAAAATCCCTACCCCAAACCCTCCCCCAAGGTCACATATGGATCCGACCAACGTATTCTTAGGTTTCTTCCTTCAGAGCGTTTAAATAATTTTGGCTAGATGCCAATAGTTCGGGCGCTACGGCAATTTTTTTGCACCCTACTGTAATATTTTTTAAAGCCCAATATCATCATTCTTCCTGCCCTATATTTGCACCCTCTTCCGACAACATCCTGAAATTTTTGCACTTAGTAGGATGTGGGCTTAAAAAATGGGCTCATTAATTTTTGTGACCAAATATGCTGTCAAAAGTGTCAAGAAAGGTTTCCTATAAAGGCAGTCATGTGCTACAATGCAGAAACTCTGCGGTTCAAACAATGTTAAAGTAGGGTGTAAACGAATTGTCATAGCGCCCCAACCGTTGTCATCTGGCCAAATTTTTTTACACGGTTTGAAAGAAAACACTTTTATCTATCTGATGCTGTCACTTTTAAAGTTTTATGTTGATACCAACTGAAGTTATGACCTGTTAAATCGGAATATAGCCTTTTTTATATGAATATTTATTTATTTTCTTTTAATTCTAATATTTTATTTATTAACCACGTCATTCGATGAAGAGGATAATACGATAAATAACGTGAAACGCTGTTCATGTTGACGCATAACTTGTTTGGCACATTCTTAGTTTAAAATAAACAATGGGAACGAAGACGAAACATTGATAATAATCCTCTAATATTTTTTGTTGTTGACAATTTTTTCCTTTCACATTAAAACTCAGACAGCTGCTTCTCTTAAAAATTATGCCTTTTTCTTAGATTAGGTTCATCAGTATGGCGACGCATTTATTGATTTACGACCGCAATGCAAATTTTTAAAAAACATCTTTGCCTTAGATCTTGCTATATGTAAGGAAATTCAGATTGGAAGGCTAAAGTTCATTTTTCGCTGATAAAAAGACTGATGTTGCACAGAAATATCGCAAAAAGTAAAGAGGAATAAAACTTAAAAGTTAGAATTCCGTAAATTAATACACATTCATCTTAAAAGGACAAGATGAAAATGAAAGTAACTAATGTTTGATTCTTATTTTCTTTTTCTCTCTAAAAAATTATTATTAGGAAGCAAAAAAGTTTTTCTATATTGTGTTTTTTATTTAAATTGTATTTTTCATTTGCAATTAGGAAATCTTTTCGTCGCTTCATTTAATGCTTATGTAAGTTTGAACTTGAGTTTGATCTTGTTTAAAGATATATTTTCACTTCTTCTAGGAATGTGTTTTCGAAAATTACGTAGTTTTACATTTTTTATTATTAAGACAAATAAAGCGCCATTAAATGTGAAAGCAGAAGCGGTTCAGTTCATTAACCCGAGACTCAAACTGCGACGCGAGTGGGCTAATTGGTCAAAGACTTTTAGAATGCAACCTTTAGATGACGTCAGAGCGTACTTTGGTGAAAAAATCGGATTCTATTTCGTTTTTATGGATTTCTACGTGAAAATGCTAATTCCTCCAACCATTATTGGAATCTTGGTGCTTGTATACGGTATCCTGCAAATATATTGCACTTTAATTATTGATTTAGTATGTAAGCTGAAGTTATATTCATCTAACTATTTATTTATTTATCTATTTACGTAAAACATTCACTTAATGAACCTAAAAGGCTCATTTTTTATCTTTTATTTTTTAGCAAATATTTTTTTAAGAAATTAGAATTTTATAAATGCGTCGTGCTACAAATCTTTTCGGTTGCATGCTCATTATTGCAGATGCAAAGGTTTGACGACTTAATTATAACATAATTTCGACATGCAGGCTTTGCTACAACAGCTGCTAATGAAGAATTGACTAATGTCTGTGGCGAATCGGCACATGATCGCGTTGATGGTGTTTACAACGAATCAGATCATACAAATTCTCATGAATTCTCAAGTGGAGCCAGTGAAATTTGGATATGTCCGGTATGCAGGTAGGAATGCAAACTTAGAAAAAATTAAGGATTAAATTCCTCCCATTTTATAAAAATCAGTGTTAAGATAAGAAAATCGGCTCGCCAATTTATCTTATTCCCCTACTAAGTATAGTTAATAATAGCAAAGAAAAATGCACCGATGGAACAAAAAAGATGAATATTCTTGGAATGTGGATTATTAAGGATGTAAAAGGAGGGGACTAGGAAAAATCTACCTAAAGTCGCAAAATCTGCTGAAAATCATACTTTCTCTAAGCAACAGAAAAAATCGAAGTATATTCTGCGGCCAACAGATTAAAATAAATATTTAACCATAAAATGATTGAAAAAGCAGCACATTAGCTACGCAGTAGCTATGGGAAATGACGTTGAGTAAGCTAACAGTCTTTCTAAGCCAATTGAATGAATGGTCTAAAACAGTAGGAAACACTCAAGTTGACTTGAAATAGACTAAATGTAGGTACGCCAGTATGCCCTTAAGGATTGTGTGCACTAATCAATCGGCCCCTGCTTTGCTTGCTTTGATGCTCAAAACAAAATAAAACAACTTTAAATACAATACCACTTAGTTTTCTATCGATCAGGATACGAAGCTAGTCAGCGTTGCTACTTGCCGGCAATTTTAAGAAAAAATAAACATTACAGATTTCGTTTATACACTCTCATCCGAAACTTTGAACGTTATTTAAAACAGACACTTTTTTACAGGCCGCAGAATATACTTCGATTTTTTCTGTTGCTTAGAGAAAGTATGATTTTCAGCAGATTTTGCGACTTTAGGTAGATTTTTCCTAGTCCCCTCCTTTTACATCCTTAATAATCCACATTCCAAGTATATTCATCTTTTTTGTTCCATCGGAGCATTTTCCTTTGCTAGTACCCTACTTTTAATTAGCATGATTTGAGTACATCAATCAGTAAACACATACAGTAGCATACCACAATAATGACAGCAGTCCAAGAACGCGGAAACAATATTGTTCTTAACATCAGCAGTGGCGGATCCAGGATTTTCCTAAAGGGGGGGGGCAGTACCTCTAAGGGGGAACCCTGACTTGGGCGGAAAAATTAGCCGTTTTAACCAGAAAATCGCTGAAAATCGCTCAAAAATCCTTAATTTTGCGCTATATTTTGGGCCAATGGGGGGCGGCCGCCCCCGACCCCCCCCTAAATCCGCCCCTGAACGTCCGCATTATCCTTTTTAAACAAGACAACCTTACATTATTTAAACAGATCAAAGTTTTTCAGTATAAACTTTACGCAAATATCAAGTGTAAGGAACACTAACGCTCAGATTTGGAAGTAAAATAAATTTGTAGTATAAACTACATATTAACAACAAATGGAATAGTGCAAACTTTACATAACTACTAGGTGTAGAGAAAACTAACAGTCAGATTCCCAATTCTGATTTTACGTAGAACATTTTAAAAAAATTAAACTTCCGCAAGGCTCTAGAACTAAAGTTAATATGCAGTGTAAACTTTACACAACCACAGAGTGTAAAGAAAATTTCAGTCGGATTCGTAATTCTGATATTACTGTGATATTACGATCAACATTTATGAAAAAATTAAGTCAACACAATGGACCGAGGACAAATAAATATCAGATGTAAACAACTTTACAGCACTGTTGAGTGCAAAAACACTGGCGTATCACATTTGGTTTCTGGTTAATTTTTAGACTTGAGATTATGTCCAGACTCATAACCCAGAACTTGGCAGAAAATACAAGGCAGAAACACGTTAAACTCCCCCATTATTTTGACTTTACATTTACCGAAAAAGCTAAATATTGATGTAAACAAACGCAATTCGCTGTGACGCGTACCCCTTTGAAAGTACTCTATTTTTATCCTATTCGACCTTGCACGACTTCTGAACAGAGGAAGTGGCAAACAAAAAATGGACAAACCTGTATTTTCCATTGTCCACCACATTGTAATTTTTAAAAATCTGAACCTAACGCCCCATTGAGTGTAAATAAATTCGGTTCGGGCCAGTTTGTAGCCCTTTGATTGTAGTACGTTTGTATGTGCCAAACTTATGTTCCGCAAAATATTTGATATGATTTACCAATCAAAATACGAAAAAAACCTGTTTTTTCGCCCATTTTACATCTCAGATTTCGAACTTTACACCTCCATAAATAACACAATATTACGTTTTTTTGAACGCGGCTTGCTTTGATGTGTAGCCCTTAGAGGTTACCTTATTTCTATTTTATTCAATTCATCCAAACTCATAACCGAAAATGTTGGCAGAGAAATCTCGGACAAAATCTGTTTTTTACTCATCCACTAGAGTGTAAAGTTTAAATCCCTGGTACTAATTGTGCATTGATTGTAGAAAAGTTTGCTGGCAAGCACAGGATAGCCCTTGATCCGTAGTACATTTCTGTCAGAAAAAATTTCTAAAATCTCATAACCGGAGTTGTTGGCAGGCATAAACAAGTCGAAAACTCGACTAGAATGTGTCTTTTTACCCCCAGATTTTCGCGCCCTTTACACTCCCATTCGAGAACTAAGGCGAAATTCAAAAAACAAAAAGTGTCAGCTGCAGGACATAAATAGATGAATAAGTCAAATGAAGTGCATGGTTTTGCCAGAAGAATTAAAAAATGAAAAAAGTCAGCATTCAGAAGATTCGAATCCATTAGTCTTTTTCTGAATCTGCATGCGAGAACGGATGCGTGAGCCACTGCGCCAACTCGACATATCGGCAGATTTTAATACTTAGTTAATAATTGAAAAATATTCATCATTCCACTAAAGTTTAAGAATAGTGCATTTATGATAATAAAAATAATTATTTATTAAAGACGAGTCAAAAACCTCTGAAATAAGAAAAATCTGATCAAAAATATGCAATACGGAGTTATCTATCGGCATTAGAAAATAGATGTAGATATAATTCAAAGTTCACCTCTTCATACCTCAACAAACACTGGCTGTAGAGAAGTTTAAAGGTCAGATTCGTTATTCTGACCTTACGGAGAACATTTTTAAAAAAATTCATCATCCACGACGCTCTGGGCGCAAAAATGCTTCTCGGTGTAAACTTTACACTTATGCTAATACCGCAATATTGGGTTTATAGAAACAAAATAAACTGGGATCTGTAACGCTAAGGTCAGGGCACCTTTTAAGCATAATTAGCATGTTCCGCCTACTTAGCGGAGTAGTTGAAGAAATATCGTTTTTCGTCTCGAACCCTTTACACTAAAACGATCACAGATCAAGAAATATTGCGTTAAAAGAAATATAAAAAAATGGTTCCACGAGATTTTGTAACCCTCTACATTATAAAACCAATTGGACTGCACAGAAACCAAAATTGAGTTAGATAAGCTGAAAACAAGCAAAGAGTAAAAAACCCGTATACTTTACATTTTTGTGCAACAACCATTGAGTGTAAAGAAATTTTAAGGTCAGATTCGTAATCTACAGCTCGTGGGCAACATTTTAAAAAAAGTTGGCCCTCCGCAAATTATTTGATTTTTCGGTTTACACTCTACACACTCATTGCTAACTCGGTATTGAGTGTAAACAAAAAAAGACGGGCATCGAATTTTTTAATTATCCATCGATTAAAAAAACCGCACCTCCCAGATGTGTGCCGTTATAGCTGTGAGGGGGGACACAAATTTCGCTTCTCGGTGTAAACTTTACACTTATTCTAACACCGCAATATTGGGTTTATAGAAACAAAATAAACTGGGATCTGTAACGCTAAGGTCAGGGTTTAAGCATAATTAGCATGTTCCGCCTACTTAGCGGAGTAGTTGAAGAAATATCGTTCTTCGTCTCGAACCCTTTACACTAGAACGATCATAGATCAAGAAATATTGCGTTAAAAGAAATATAAAAAAATGGTTCTACGAGATTTTTGTAACCCTCTACATTATAAAACCAATTGGACTGCACAGAAACCAAAATTGAGCAAGATAAGCTGAAAACAAGCAAAGAGTAAAAAACCCGTATATTTTACATTTTTGTGCAACAACCATTGAGTGAAAAGAAATTTTAAGAGTCAGATTCGTAATCTACAGCTCGTGGGCTACATTTTAAAAAAGGGTTGGCCCTCCGCAAATTATTTGATTTTTCGGTTTTACACTCTACACACTCATTGCTAACTCGGTATTGAGTGTAAACAAAAGAAGACGGGCATCGAATTTTTTAATTATCTATCGATCGATTAAAAAAACGCACCTCCCGGATGTGTGCCGTTATAGCTGTGAGGGGGGACACAAATTTCGTTTCTCGGTGTAAATTGTTACACTTTTCATTCTAATACCGCAATATTGGGTTTATAGAAACAAAATAAACTGGGATCTGTAACGCTAAGGTCAGGGTTTAAGCATAATTAGCATGTTCCGCCTACTTAGCGGAGTAGTTGAAGAAATATCGTTCTTCGTCTCGAACCCTTTACACTAAAACGATCACAGATCAAGAAATATTGCGTTAAAAGAAATATAAAAAAATGGTTCTACGAGATTTTGTAACCCTCTACATTATAAAACCAATTGGACTGCACAGAAACCAAAATTGAGTTAGATAAGCTGAAAACAAGCAAAGAGTAAAAAACCCGTATATTTTACATTTTTGTGCAACAACCATTGAGTGAAAAGAAATTTTAAGGTCAGATTCGTAATCTATAGCTCGTGGGCAACTTTTTAAAAAAGTTGGCCCTCCGCAAATTATTTGATTTTTCCGGTTTTACACTCTACACACTCATTGCTAACTCGGTATTGAGTGTAAACAAAAAAAAGACGGGCATCGAATTTTTTAATTATGCATCGATTAAAAAAAACCGCACCTCCCAGATGTGTGCCGTTATAGCTGTGAGGGGGACACAAATTTCGCACTCGCTGTGAAAAATATATAAGAAAAAGGATGGCCAAGTATATTATAGGTAGCGCTATCGCGCTACCTATGATGAGTTGTATACTTTTTCATTCACAGAATATCTAGTTTATTATGTCTTGATCGGTAAGGAGATTGTGTCCCTGGTTACCTAATATATCGCGTGGCCCGAATGACCGGTAAGACCCCTAGGGACTATATAAACTACCGATCGATTCGAGATTCAGTCTGACGTCACAATGCTCATACGAAACAAAAATTTCCAGTCTCGGAAAGATATTTGAAGTCATCTATTGGTTCAATATGATTTAAACACTGATTTGGTGAAAATTCAAGCATGTCTGGACGAATTTCTTGATGGCCATGACTGTTGGACAGCATAATTTGTCTGCAGTAAAATGTCAAAATTTAAATGAAGCTAAATCGAGCTATTTCGGTCATTTTTTAAGTAAGGTATGCATATACATGTAAATAGTGAATTTTTATGACCTGAAAGGCAACGAAATATTATAATTGTCGACGCGCAACGTTTTTTAAAATAATAATATGAAATTTTAAACAATACATGATCTTGGGGGTTTGGTAGGGGTTTCATCCTTCCTTAGGAGAAATTTGCAGCCCCCTGGAAATTTTTCAACCCTCTACCAGGATTCACGTTTTTTTCAAAAGTTTCCGATTTATTTCCAAAAAATTTGCAGAAAAGGTGCTCTTTTAAGCGTTTTCAGCTATCTATTTCTTCAAAAGTGTCGAATTTTTAAATTTTCGGCGCTTAGCGCCATACACTCATTTTTTACTACAGTTTGTCCAATTTGTTTGACTTTTTGATTTTTTTCGAAAGTCTGGTCAGCACGATATGACAATTTTTAAATTTTTTTACCATTTCTCATTGCTAATTCAGAATTAGGAGTTTGATTAATTTTTATAGGCCGCCAAACTGCCATGTTCAAGCGATTAGCCATGAATTTTGCACGCAGTATGGATGGGCATGGATATTGGACAATGATGCCACCACAGTTATAGCTATTTCTATTACCTTGTGGTCTATTTTATTTTTGAAATACTGGCGTAGACACGAGGCGCGGATGGCTTTCCACTGGTCAACACATGATTCTGAGGAATATGATTTATTGGTAAATAGAGCATTTCAACTTGAATTACAAGTGCTTGTAAACAGCTCAAAGTTTGGGTTGTCTGAAAAATTCTGGACGAAGACGAAATGTTGTAGATAATTTAACATCTATGTTGGATGCTAAGAGACCCCATGAACAAAGTTAAGAATTTCTCTCATTCGACTTGAAGTACAAGTTTGCTTTTTGTCCGACTCCGAAGAACAAATTTACTTCCGAAATGTTGAGATTCATGACTGAAAGATTATTTTCCATGTGTGAAACTTTAGTGGTCTCTTTACGATATATAAGTAATTTTAATAAGAGTGCTAGTGAGTCATAACCATAAGCAAGTTATGTCTATAAAACAAGTTTTATCAAGCGCACTATTGTTTGCTCTGCTCATTCATTGTGCTTCTTGTAGCCACGATGCTTCGATCAAGAATAAATTAATGCCTTTTTCGAATTTTTATATATCTATCTGAGCGATTCTACGATTCTTCAAATGATTACAATATTATGATTCCATGTTTCGGAAAATTCTGTCTTGATCGAAAATTCAGGTTAGACCCGCTTATGAAGAAAAAGCTGTTGAAGCGCGCCCAAACCCGGTCACATTGGAAAATGAACCATACATATCACCAGGGACTGTGCTGTTTAAGGTTTTCGTTTCATACACATTCACTTTGCTGATGGTCTGTACGATGATAGGCATCTTAGCTTTGCTTATCATAAGTCGAATAGCATTATATGGCACTCTCAATAACCTGGGTGGAATATTTAGCGAAAAGAATGTCGAATTTTCAAGGTAATAATGATGTGACCATAGTCTGTTTCAAACTAGTTAGGGGCGTAAACTTTGGAAACTATCACCGACAAGCAGACAGATTGTGATCCTTGCATTCGCAATCAGTGGGCTTATTGTCGATAAAATTTCTCAGAATTTATGCCCAAGCTTATGTGAAACATACTATAAATAGCCAGTAGATACACAATTAATTGTACATAAATCAATTTGCATTTGTATCTATAATCTAGACTTGTTTAGCATAATTTTTTTAAAAAATTTCAAGAAATCAATAAGTAAATAAATTGATAGAAAACGTCGGAAAATGGCTCTAATCGGGGGCTAAATAACAGAAAAGCTTACTTCCTCTAGAGACGATGTATTTTCTATAATTTTTGCTATTTTAAAATTTTCGTGCTTGTTCGAAGATTCGTCAGTTTTTAATCAAAGAATTGATCGGAGCAAAAGGCGACTAATGAAATTTTTCGGAAATCGAACGTAATACCACGAAAAAACTATGTAAAACTTGATTATTGTGCTGCTTAACGCTTCAAGAAGAGTTCTACATAAGACGAATGGCGAATAATATGTATATTTCGTAGCCATTTTATTCGAATATTTCTGACGTTAAGTATAATTTTTGTTTAATATCAGATGAACAAGTATTTGTGATAGGAAGCTAGGCTAATGATCATGGGAAGTATTCATATCCATCTATACTCGATAGTGCACTTCATAATATTAGAAATGATAGAAAATGGAACAGACTAACACTTAATTTAGTGCATCCTATGAAATAAAATATAGAAAAACTGAATAGATTATAATTGTGATCGCACACGTGCATCAAAATTTAAGGTAAGTAATGCATCTTCTAAACCTTGTCTCCAAAATTGATTTAATGAATCTATCTCTGCTCTTCCAATCCTTGAAATGTATTTATTTTTCACAGATGGCTTGTTCACGGACTGATTTTCGTGACAGTTTCGTTATCCGAACGATTCTTCCATGCAATATCTGACAAATTGACGGAATTTGAGTGCCCTAAAACTGATTGTCAATTCATGAAAAGTTTTTTGTGGAAGCTATTCATTTTTCAGCAAATGAATGATTTCGTTCCCATCGGTAAGTTGAATACAGTATGCCAACAGCACAGATGTACGTATTTACATACATGAAGATTCCTGAGGTTAGCGTTAAACACTTCTTCAAAGTGCCTTTTGCGGCTTAAAAAATGATGGATACAGATCAAAAACATAATTCTTAACTTGCTGACGGTGCTCATATAGTAAATTTTTTGAAAATTTGTTAGAGTTGAATCATTTACGGTTAAAAAAGTGATTGAGAGTCGCATCAAGACCATTTACGATATCTGACGTGTAGCACACGACACAACTCTTGTGCAAGCAACACTCAAATTGTGGTGAGATGCCGATCATTAGACCTTTTCTTTTTCTAATTCTTACTGAGCCAAAAAATTAGATAAGGTCGAAACAGCATATTTTAAGGTTTATTTTGGAAATGGAACTTCTGCAAGGTCAGTAGCATATGCGTTCTTAGTGGGTTTGGGGATTTGACCCCTAAAATGGCTACTTACCCTCCGCAAAAATGGCTGCGATACCCAGAATTGTCGATTTTCCGCAAAAAAATTGTAAAAATGTGCTTTTTAAGCGTTTTTAGTCAATTTTTATTTAAAAGTGTCAATTCGACGCTTCGCGCCATATACTCATTTTCTCATTATATTTTGTTCAAGATATTCAATTTTTAAAATTTTTTTAGCATTTTTGTACGTTTTTATTTTCTAGAAAGAAGGAGCATCGCTTGAAACGTAAAAAGTGTTTTTGACGTGTATCCATAGTTTTTTAGCCCAAAATGGCGATTTCTACATATTTTTTGGCGCTGCAACCCATATCCACCGGATCCCCATGCTGTACATGTATGGTCAGCAGCAGCCATGCTGGGGTGGTTCTGTGGACTCCAATGAGTATATGCATAAATTACAACTTTCCTAGAGCTTCAGTTTGTTTCATTACATTCTCTACTACTATTTTTTCAGCATATTCTGCCTGGTTGAAAGGTCGGACTGCCAGCAATCCTTTGAAATTAAACATGTTTTCTGAACTTTGCGGCGCGAGTTGTATGGACGAAGTAACGGAACTGGTTTCCGTTTTGCTCTTAGCTCGTTTGGTTGTTGGCAATATAGCCGAAGTTCTAGTACCAATGACTTCGAAATTCATTGAAGATTTTAAGCTAAAAAGAGTTAAGCAAAAGCTAGCCAAATCGCAACCAGCTGAAGCATGTGAGTTGAGATTTCACTTAAAGTTCGAGTAAAATTTAAAAAAGGCGTAGAATTATTAATCTTGATTTTTAAAAAGTTGATAGTTAGCATTCATTAATTTGAAATATATTTTTTGTTTTTTGAAAAAACATAATTTAGAGACAAATGTACAAGTCAGGTGCATTACCATACTGATGACTGATTAGGGACTATTGAGCCTAAAATTGAATCACTAAAATGACAATGTAATTTAGAGAAAAAAGCTAGATAAAATTACCACTAATTATGATTCAATGTGCATATTATGTTCAGACGTTGTTAAATGCTTCAACGAGCAGGAAATAATCTGGTAAAACTTATGTTTTTATCATTTTATGGCATATTTTTCAGTTTTAAAACATTCCCATGTTATAGAGAAAAATATTGAGTGCTAAAATTGTCTTCATATTTCGCATACTTTTTGGCAATATAGCGACAAAATAGTATAAAATGCTTGGTATGCAGACAATTAATCGCCAACAATTAATCGCGCACAATTAATCGTGGACAATTAATCGCCGCACAATTAATCGCGTTAACAATTAATCGCCGGGACATGTAATCGCCTAATACACTTAAATGTGCAACGTTGTATTTGGGGTTTGGAAATCCTAGAAACACAAACTGGGTTTTCAAGATATAGCTGTTTCTGAAGGATCTATTAAGGATTTGGGAGTGTACATTAGTGATGACCTATCTTCTAGCATTCATTGTGTAAACACTGCGTCTAAAGCTTCTCGAGTTGCATCATTGATCCAGAAAAGCTTTGTCTCAAATAATATTGAATTAATGGTAAAAGCTTTTAAAGTCTAGGTAAGACCCATTTTGGCGTACAGCTCAGTAGTTTGGAACTCTTATTCGATTAAAGATATCAACTGTATTTAAAAAGTTCAGCGTAGATTTACGAAAAGAATGCTATGGCGACATGGTGACTCTTCTCACAATAACCGGTTGGCTTTGTTAAATCTTGAAACACTCGAAACTCGGCGTATCCATTTTGATCTTACTTTTGCTTTCAGAATAATCAAGAGACAGTTACTTTCATTTGAAGACTTTTTGAACTCGCACCAGAAAGGAGTACCAGATCGATAAGTTGATATAAAGCTTTATATCTGCAAATTTCAGGAGGGCTAGAATTTGGGATTGCCCCAAAGCATTGTTGATTGTAGATCTTTTAAACAGTTTAAGGATTTGATTTCTAAACTTTGTTCAGATGAGTTCCTAAAGGGGCGTACGTGAGCGCGATCCGTCTGTACGGCTCAGCCATTATTAGCTATGCTGTAAACTTTCTTTCGTTTTTCGACATTATCTTTCGTTAAATCCTTCTTTCATGTAATTTTTTATCGCATTTTCTACGGTAGTAATTGGCTAATAAATATTATTATTATTATTAATATTATTATTATTATTATTATTTTTATTATTATTATTATATGTACGTATTTATAGTCAAAACAATACTTTACTTGAAATAAAAACTGTCGTTGCAAAATATTCCAAATTGATCTAAAAATTGAAACTGTGTGAGCAAGCCACGCAAATAATTAGTAATATCCAGCTCTCCTTAGCTATTCACGATTCTTTGAATACGAGCTGTGCAATCTCTGTATTTTTCCCTTGGCCGGCCAAATAGTGTTCAATCGTCATTTTGTTTTAACTTTGTTCTAATCGTAACGCCTTGAAAAATTTCCAAACTGTGGAGTGATGATTTTGAAGCGTTTTTAGCAATCAATTTTCTCGAAGGTGTAAAATTCTCGACGCTTCGCGCCATATTTTTATGTTTTGACTATATTTTCTTCCATTTATTTGGGTGTTTCACCCTACCCTAGAAAAATTTTCAACTCCCCCACAATTCGCGATTTTTTAAAGCTTCTAGAAATTTTCTGAAATTTTCTGAAAATTCGCAGAAAAACTGATATTTAAGCGTTCTAGCTATATATTTGTTCAAAAGTGTCAAATTTTTTGCGCTTCGCGCCATAAACTCATGTTTTACATAACTACATTTTGTTCAATTTATTCGACTTTTTAATGTTTTTTTTCGAATTTTCTTATGTTATGCTCTAGAAAGATAGAGCATCGTAAGAAACGCCGAAAAACGATGTTTTTTACGCGAACTTACTATTTTAGGCCCAAAAAGGCACCTTAAAATTTCAACCCCTCCCCCTGAATGTAGTTTGAATTTTTTCGCCATTTTCGTAGAATTAAGTAACAATAATTCTTGAACTTTTTTCAGTGAAAGAAGACATTCCTCAGGTTACTACGCTACCTCAATGGCAAACAGATTTTCATTTGAACGAGGCCGAGTTGGATGGTGTTTATTCGGGTAAAACTCAAACGATGAAAAAACAACTAACATGGCTAAATGTGCTCGCAAAATTTTATTGATCAGTCATTTAAATCTTATTCTAATAATAAATAAATTTATTATTATTTTCAGATTTTAGTAAATTGAGATTTTCTAAGTCTGCCATCTGAGCTAAAAATTTTTCTGCAACATTTGCGCAAGATGCATGGAATAATGCAAATTTCCATTTGATCAGCGTAAAATCTTCATGCCGAGATAACCTAGTTTCGTTTTGATCGAGATAAAAATTCTTATATGATGAGACTCTGTTTACTTCCAGTAGTAACCTACTTAAAATTTTTATAGGAAATTTCACTCAAATTATTGTTTATTACACTATTTTGCATTGGATCACTAGTTATTACTCAATACCTACTAATATAATATTGCATTGTTTTCAGAATATATGGAAATGATGATACAATTCGCCTTCATTTGCTTATTCAGCCCCGCTTTTCCGGCTGCCGCTGCTGTTTGCTTTTTAAACAATATTGCCGAAATACGGGTCGACGCTTGCAATATTCTACAAACGAATCGGTTCGTAAATTTATTTTCTTTCTTCATATCTCTCCGTTCTGGATTTTGTTTTAGTTGAATGATGGAACATTTTTTGCCGATTTTGAAGCACTTAGGCAGCGTGTACAGTAAGTAATTCAAATCAATAATTGATAGCAGTTAGTGTATTCTATTAATTTCGCTTTGTGTTCGAAAATCCACTTTTACTTTTTCAAACTTTGAGTTTCCTCTTGGCAATGACCTGTTTTCAGCTTTCATTTTCTCCACGAAGTACGCATCAGTGAATAGTAATCATAGAATATAACGGATAAAATCATTTATAAATTCAATATTTATTACATATGTGATCGAAGCATTCGTTGCAAATCACGAAATTTTGCACATCGCTTTGTAATGAAATTTCAAAAGTATCTTAAAGTCAAACCTCAAAACGATATTTCATTTTATTCAAGCGTTTTACTAACTATGTGCTAATTTTCGGCTTCTTTTTCTAAGAAAGTCTTATCATGTGCTGCGGTTGATTTATAATCGTCTATTACTGATTTTAAAGGCGACCATTGCCAATCAGAGTGCCAGGAATTCAAATCTGGAATCAATTCATGGACATAATTATCAAAGCTGGCATTTTGTCAAACGCCGCATTGATTTCGTTCACTAGCGACCATTTGCCATACTTGTATTACAAGAATGTCATTGAGCCGACCAGCGACGGCATGGGGTACTTGAACTTTTCGCTCAGCCGAGTTTTTCTCTCCGATTGGCCAGAACTGAGAGCCGAATACTATGAAAAAATGGTCAGCGCCAACATAACGATGTGCTATTACGTGGGTTTCAGAGATGACCATGAACCTTTTGATTTGAAGGATGTTTACTGGCCTATATTGGCGCTCAGGTACATTATAGTCATACATGGTCTGATGAGGGTTTCACCCGTGCATGTAAATTCTGGGGCTAAACCTAAAAAATTTTTGGAAAGTGTCTTTTTGGGCTAAAAAATATGAAAATTTTTTTTACCTTTCTGAAAATACTCTTTCTTTCTATAAGATTAAAAAATTTAAAAAATCAAAGAATTTGAAAAAAAATCGTGAAAATCTGACAAAAGATAGTTAGAAAATAGGTGCGCCGAAAGTTTTAGACTTTTAAGCTGAAAATGAGTTAAAAACGCTTAAAAAAGCACACTTTTTGCAATTTTTACGAAAAATCGATAATTATATGGGGTCGCAGCTATTTTACATGGGGTCAAGTGTAGCCATTCTTTGAGGCCAATCCCCCTAACCTCTCGAGAACACGTATGGTTTCACGCCCCAAAAAAGTTTTCAATCTCCCAAAAATTTCTTCATCCCACCCCATAATTCTCAGTTTTCAAAAAGTTTTCGAAAAATTCGTAGAAAAGGTGCTGTTGTAAGCGTTTTTCAGCTATATGTTTTCTCAAAAGTGTAAAATTTTCGGAAACTCATTTTTTTATTATTTTTCTTGAATTTATTCAAATTTTTTCATGTTTCATGCTCTAGAAAGAAATAATATCATCGTCATAAACACCGAAAAACAATGTTTTTGACGCGTTTCCCTCATTTTGGTGTCAAAAAGGCACTTTAAAATTTCACATCCCCAGAATTCCCAAGCTGTGCACGTCGTCTTCAATTCACATAATTTTAAGCGACCATAATAGTTTACAAGACTAAAAACAATAGAGAAAGAAATAAATGAAAAAACTGTTTTAAATTAAACGAAGATTTTCATCATTTTCGAATCGGTACCTCATGGCTTGTTTTTCAGACGTCTCAGATTGATTAACACGCGCGTACACATACGTTTTCTGTTTTGATAGATAGATAAAAGCCTGCATTCAGCGGAATTCACAAGCTTTATACTTCAAAGTGATATAATTATAATGGACAGGTATATTGTAATTGAAGTCTACTAGGAGCAGGTAAAAATCTCAGATTAAAGCGACCCTTTTTCCAATGCTTAACCCAATTTCAGCCGTACCAAAAATTTTACTCGAGATTTCTACCGAGTTTTATCTCACTTGTATAGTTAACCCAACAGGACCAAACTTAAATCGAAAAATTGCTATATTTCTCAGGCAGTATTCACTACCTTTGTACCTCGTTTTCGTCCTGGTTAAGCGTAATAAAAATTACTCCGAAAATTAAACAAATGCAGAATACATTTTTTGAACCGATCTGTCAGAAAAATTGAAGGAATTAATGAGCTGAATTAATCTCAATTGATCTCACCGAATGTATCTTTTTACGTAAAAATTAATTTTAGAAAATTGATTCATATTTTTTTTTGATTCAATCTATTTACCTAGTAATTATTTATTGTTACTTTATTGATTCTAATTCATTAATAACTACAAATTTTGATTAATTAATTTTATTTAATGTTTTATTCTACCACATTTTGCTGCTTTAAAGCTCATTAAAACTCATGGCCCGTCAAAAAATAGCAAACATTCAATGCATGTGCATGCCATACGTTTGCACTTATTTCCTTCCACCGACTGCACCACGCTATACTTTGTGCACAATGTATCGACGAATTCGCAGAAAAATAGAAATGGATCGTATTCCCCTGTTTTAGTCGGCGACATTGCCGACAGCAAATCGGGGCACCTGTGAACAGATATGCACATGGGGGTTGGGAGTATGGATAAATGGAGATTTCCTGGGAAAGTGAGACAAATTGAAGGTCAAAAATGAGTGAAAATTGAACATTTGATTCAAAAGTGCTCGAATTTGATTAGAAACTGTGGAGTAAGGTAGTTTTAACCCTATTTTAGTATTTAAATTAGCTTATGAGGTCATTTTGGCCCGGAAAAGCTCAATTTTTGATTCCCTCCTACAATTATCGGCTCTGCTGAGCATCTATGCCTGTGAACCGGGAAAAGCGGTCGGCGATTTCACCGACTTTCGCCTAATTCCTTTTATTCATCAGTTTGATATGGTAACATTTCTTGTTCGCATTTAAGATTCAAAGTTGTCGTTGGTGAAAGGAAGGTGCAATGTGCTCAAAGAATTCATTACTTTTATGCACCAACGCTATGCAAATTATAACTTAAGCATTCACTTTAATAACAATAAGTGTACCTAATAATGGAACCTACCCATTTTTTAAATTGTTATTCATTATTTTCATGGAAAAAAACTAGGCCCAACGGAACAAGCCTACGTGTATCTTTTGTACTTGAACATATTTTGCACACAAATATACTTTTCAAATCAACCGGCACTTTGACAATCTTCTGTAAAAAATGATTTTTCTTCTTGGCGCATTTGGCCTTCTGGCGCTTTTAGCGTTCTGGCGCAGTTGGCGTTAGCAAGTTTCCATCCTAACGCCTAAAAGTCGACCTATAGTCTGTTTCACACGAGTTTGGGCATAAATTTTAAAAACCATGTCCAACAATAAGCCGACAGATTGCGATTATATCATTGATTTGATATATAATCTCGTACTCTGTTGTCTTACTTTCGAAAAAATTCTTGAAATTTATGCCCAAACTTATGTGAAACAGACTATAGGCAACTAACTATATGCCGACCTAAGCAGGAGTAATGTCGACCTACGCGGGAGTGATATTGACCTAAGCGGGAATGATACCAACCTAAGCAGGAGTGATACCAACCTAGGCAGCCTAAAATTAAACTTTATCTGAAACTAAGCCTAAGTCTAAAAAAATATTATGAGAAACTTACATGATAAATGTCAAAACTTCATGAATCCATATTTTGCACTTCAGTGCCCTCTCTAGCAAGATGTGGCCTTTTGACGTCATAGCGCTTAATGATATGTCAGGTTCGTGCATACGTAAACTTATGTCCCTTAGCTGCGAACGACTACTTTAATCATTTGCATAAATAAGCGTTACTTCTTAAATCATGCAGAGCTATGACGTCAAAACGCCACATCTCGCGGGCACTGTCCCACGTACGTGGGCTTGTTTTGTTGGGCCGAAACAGTGGCATGGTGGATTTGGGGGACTAGTCCCCTCAAAATTTTGGAAGTAAGAATATTCTTCACAAGCGTCCCCAATAGGAAAAAATTGGAGATTCTTAAATTGTACCTGAAAGACCGCTAGCATAGATTTTGAAATTCTTTTCGAATAATAAGCCAAGAATTTTTGGGCGCTTCGCGCCTCATTCATTTATATACAACATATTTGTTTAATATTATTAAAATCAAATTTGATTTTTTTATTTGTTCTTCTCCAGCGTGTATATCTCGTTGAGAAAAGCTCAGGAACAACATTTTTTGCCTATCCATGAGTACTTATAGAGATAATCAACTCAAAATTTTCGTCCATCCTAAAATCAGAAGGCCACACTGGGCCATACGCCACTGGGCCAAAAACTAGCTAATGTGGCTTTTAAGGTTGTCCGTCTTTTGCGCCTACTGCCTGATATCGTTCACCGTTATGTGGCTAATAAACACGTGTATTGACGATGTGCCAGCTGACGTAAGGACTCAGATTAAGCGCCAAAATTTTTGGGTTCAAAAGGCGCGGGAAACTGACCAATCGTCGGGTGCAATAAAATGGGCGTCCAGACAAATGGCCGACAATTTTCAGCACTTGAGGCTGACGAAAAGCCGGCAACGTGACTCAGCAAACAATCGCAAAGTTGTTCCTCTTGCATAAAAATCAGATTTTTGACATATTTGTGCCCTTTTTGTTTTTGTCCTAATTGGACGAAGTACAATCTACGTCATTTTTGGAATGTTACTGATTCACTAATAAAAAAGTCATTCAATGCAGCTCACGCTAGAATTATGAAAGAGGAGCTCCTTTGTGGTCGACACCATTTTCGAAGATTTTCGAAATATAAGTATTTCAATCTTGCGGTTTTTATCGAAATGAATAGATGAAATCTTAAATATGCCTGCATTGTTTCGTGACATAACTAAAAATTTTGCGCAATTCGCATGTCATTCCCGGTAACAACTAGCCATGCTGCACCTTACATGGTTTTGACACCCAGAAAAAGTTGAAAATGAGAAAGATGAAAGAGCAAAAAAGACTGAAATCAGAATATTTTATTAAACGCGTCTGTAAATTACGTACATAAGTCGTGATTAGCATTACCTACCTACTTTCAGTTCCTATTTTCACGTTAATTACTTTTAAGCCAATTCGTTTGATTTGAAAAGTTTCTATCGCCTATTTTTTTAAATTATATTTTTTTGGAAAATTTAAATTATTTTTTTTTAATTTAAAAACATTTCTGCTGTGGGCCAAATAATGGAATCCGTTGTATTCCTGATTAGCCCTTAGACGGACTAGGCCCTCAGGCTCCATGATATTTTCTTTGTTGGCTTTTTAAAGCCTAGTATGCACGTGAATAAACGAATGAATGAATGTCGGGACGGTCGGAGAAACGGGACAAACCCGTTACAAACGCGTAATCAGAATTATTTTGTTTGTGTTTGGACCTGTGCCATAGGAAGAGAAAATGCGCAATTTTTTCATCCAGTTGACAGACTAAAAGGCTTAGTTGGTTTTATTACCTCTTCCTGTCGGTTGCCTAGGTAAGTACTTCACCCGATTTTTTAAAGCCAAAAGTTATTGGTTTATAGTAAAATCTTAGCATTTATAGTCCTTCCAAAATGTTTCGAAAAATGTAGAAAGCGGCTCATTGGATTGTTAATTTAAGTTTTTGGGTGATTTTTGTAGCTTTCGAAATCAGTTTTTGCTATGATGGGAGAACAAGTCCTTCAAAATGTTTTGACACGATGCGAAAGTCATTTGACAAGTGCAAAATCAATTTTGCAATTTGTAGTCATAGGTGTTCTGTTTTTTGTAGATAGGTACCCAAGCCGTTACATTAAGCTTTAAGGTTTTTAAAAAATATTAAGTGACTTCAAAAGTGTTTTAAAGTAATAAAATTAATATGATATGCTACAGTATGTCGAGTCACTTGGAGACGTATGCCAGTGTCAAGCCGCATTACTGCATCAAAACTTTAAACCGCTTTTGAAGCCTAATTCTTGTGGAAAAATTTTAAAGAAAACCGCAAAGTTAGAACGTAAACATACTATAGGTAGCACTAAGAAACTAATCTGCTGCAATTATGCTTAGGCTTTGGCTTAATTTATGGGCAATACCTTGCAACCATAGGTGGGCGGCACCAAAATTCTGGGGTGCAAGATTTTTCAAAGGTCAAAAAATGGCCTTAAAAATTGTGGTACGGCTAAAAAAACACGTTTCTTATTCGATTGGCATAAAAAAATAGCGAAAAAAATTTTCTAAAATTGAATTCTGGGTGTATTCTGGTTTCTGGGGGAGGGGTATTTCGGTTTCTCGGGGAAGGGTGGTGCATACCCCTAAACTCCTCCACGCCCAGGTGTGCTTGCAACCCATGAGAAGCCCACAAAAAAAGCCACCAAAAACCCAAATTCCAAAATTTTCAAATTTAGGTTTTTGCCAAACCCTGGTGGGAGGTTCCTAGCCCTTTTTAGGGGAGGGGGTAAATGAACTCCACTTTCTGGCCAAAAAATGATTTAAAAAAACTTAAAATGGCAAAAAAATTCAAGTTTTTTTTTACAAAAATGGATTTTTTATCAGGTTTTCGCTCCCAAGCACTATTTTAGAACGTGGTTTGCTCTACGCATACTGTCAGTACGAAAATCCACGAAAAACCCAGCAAAAACCCAAAACTTTAAATTCCGATATTTTCAAATTTGGGTTGTTGCCAAGTATGGTTGGTGGTATCTAGCCATAGGTGGGCAGCACCAAAATTCTGGGTGGGGGGTCGCAAGATTTTTTAAAGGTCAAAAAAGGTCTTAAAATTGTAGTATGGCGAAAAAACACCATTTTCCAACGTTTCTCATCAAGCACTATCCATTGGCATCAAAAAATCACCAAAAAAAAATTTCAAAAATTGTACTCCGGGGGGGGGCGGTATTTGGCTATCTAGGGGGTGCATACATAGGTGGGCAGCACCAAAATTCTGTTGAGTGCAAAATTTTTCATGGCGAAAAAACACCATTTCTCAACGTTTCTCATCGAGCACTATCCATTGGCATCAAAAATTGCGAAACAAACAAAAACATTTCAAAAATTGAATTCTGGAGGAGTATTTTGGTTTTTGGGGGTATTGTTCGACACCCCCCTTTCCCCGCCACGTATGGTGCATATCCCCAACCCCCCACGCCCACGCGTGGTCAAAGAACATGTTTTGTTTCCAAAAAAACTGGATAGGAGTAATCGGGTAGAAAAGTGTTTCTGTCTAGTTTAGTCCGTAACTTCTCCGGTTATAAGGAATCAGACGTGATACGCCATTTGGGCGCATTTGTTTACACTCAGCAGTGGTATAAAGTGGTTTACATCTGATATTTATCTGTCTTCAGGCCATTGTGGAGACGAATTATGCTCATTTATTCTTAAAAATCAAAAAGATACATGTTTATTATTGGGCCCGCTTTTATGGTGATTGGTGCAGTGATTAATGACTCAAGAGGCCAATAGTCCGGTTAATCTGATCCAAGGCGGAAGGAACCCCAGTAGTTAAGCAGGTCCCCCTGGCGTACACGAGGTATAGCCCGTGCTTAAGCATAGGCAGTGCTTAAGCATAGTCCTGTGTTGAAGCATAGGCTATATGTTTTGTGTTGCGATCTAGGGGATGACGTCTCACTATAGTTAACCTCAACTATGGGTATACTGGAGACTATTTTAAATTTGCGGATCAAGTCAACCAGGTATACTTTACACTACAGCAAGAGTAATGCAGGGGATATACGAAAAATGGGGGAAGCTATCAGAATTTTATTCTTTGGGGGATAACTATGAACACCGCTTACTATACTAAATGCGTACAATATTCTAACTTGGGTATCACTTGACCACTTTACACTTTACACTCGAGTAGTTTACACCAAATCATAAAACCGTTATAAACCATGAACTAATGGCCGGATTGAGCTGAAATGTTCAGAATATAAAGCACTACATGCCAAAAATAGCATGTATATGGAAAATCGTGCACCAGCTTACTGTAGCTATGTTATAACACGTATTTTTTGAACCAATGGCCGGATTGAGCTTAAATTTGAGAAACAGCATATACGCGAGACACAAATTCTTTACACATTGTCTTACTGTAGGTATACTGTAGCTTTCTGGATTTTCTATATCTCACAAACTAACAGTCAAATAAAGCTGAAATCCAATAAATTAGATGTATATGAGTCAAAAATAACGTACGCAAAATATAGTGCATGGGGTTACTGTAGGTATGCTACAACACGTATCTTTCAATTCGCCGAGCTGGAAATTTGAGAGATTTAACAAATACGATAGAACAGTGCACCAGAACTACTATAGGCAACATTTAGTAACCCATAGTGAGGAAAAGGTGGTTTGTGAAAAAGGTTACAAAGGGTCCACAGTCTCGCACAGATCTCCCCCAACCTAAAGCTAGAGGATCACTCTGTAGACTGCAGATCTTTTGTATGAACACACTGAAAACGTGCATAATACTTAATAAGATTATGAGACAATAAAACATGAAGATACGGGTTTAACGAAAAAATCAGACATATTTTGTAAGATTTGGAAATTTTTTTGTAAAATTTGGAAATTATTTTGTAAAATTTGGAAACTTTTTTGTAAAATTTGGAAACTTTTTTGTAAAATTTGGAAACTTTTTTGTAAAATTTGGAAACTTTTTTGTAAAATTTGGAAATTATTTTGTAAAATTCGGAAACTTTTTTGTAAAATTTGGAAATTATTTTGTAAAATTTGGAAACTTTTTTACGTGCTTAAGCATAGGAATTTTGTAAAATTTGGAAACCTTTTTGTAAAGTTTGGAAACTTTTTTGTAAAGTTTGGAAATTATTTTGTAAAGTTTGGAAACTTTTTTTGTAAAATTTGGAAACTTTTTTGTAAAATTTGGAAACTTTTTTGTAAAATTTGGAAACTTTCTGTAAGTCTATAAAATTTCTTTCAAAGTTTGAGAAATTCCAAGCACAAACCGGAATTCCTCTTGTAGAAATCAAAAAGTTTCTTGCAGAGTTTGGAATTTTCTTGCAGAATTTGAGTATTCTTGCATTGTTTCTGAAAAACATTGAGAAATCTGGGGATACAGAGGAGCTTTTGTGAACTTTTAGAAATCTAAAAACAATTTTCTCATCCGAACATGGAAAACTTGCAAGATTTGGTAATCTATCATTAGAAAATGAAATTAAGGAGGTAAAGGTTGAGCAAGTTTAATAAATATGAAACAAATTGTCCTGTATATTCTTGCAAATGAACAAAATATTTAGTCCTCTTGTTACGGCTATGTGTTACTTTGACCACGATCAAAAACTACCCTTTCTTTACAACAAATTTATGTAGTTTTGGCTAACATAGAGGCCAAAATTTCCTATTTTAAACACAGTTTTGTGCCAAATATGGCTCAAAACATGGGAAATTCTCAACGCAAAAGCCTCATATCTGTATATGGAATGCATCTTTCTGTATGTGCGAAGGATTTTACCTTTATGCGACTATTTTGTTGTCCAAAACATACATTTTGTGCTGATTTTTCAACAAGTCTCGGCTAAAAACATGTGCTTTTGCTGAAGAAAACGAGAATAAACATAGAAAATAAGCATATTTTGATAGCAATAAAACATGACCAGTTTCTGATAGTAGGGATAGCCACCTTTTCTGTCTCCAAAGCATGAAAATAAAGAAAATGTACATGCATTTGTAGGAAATTTTCGAATTTTTCGCAATTTTCGAGTTGTTCCACTCCATTGCTCAAAATAGTACTTGTTATTAAAACTCTAGAATTTTCCCGCACAGAAAGGTAAACTTTTGCACCCAGCGGAAGTTCTCTAGGAAAAAAGAATCAAAAATTTATGCTAAAATAGATATCATGTATAGCACCGACATAGCAAAAGGCAGATAACTGTGTGTTTTAAGAATCATTCTGAACATTCTGGGAAAAGTTTGGTCTCCATGTGCACAGTAGTTGAGGGTTGAGACACATTTTCAGGTAGAAATGATGTTAACTTTCAAACAAGGAACAGGCAAAAATAATGCAAATAGATGCTAAAATGGAAAAATGTCAGTTTTGTTCAGAAAGTTCTTAAGATCAACCAGAAATGGCAGCTCAGGCAGATTCTGCACTATTTTTACCCTTCTAGTCAGTTTTTCAGCAATTTCAGCCTTGAAAGGTTTGGAAAATTGACACTTCTTTACCCACTTCAACCTCCCAGACCAAGATCTGCTTTGGGCAAAAATTATGTGTAATTAAGGCCAAAAAGAGACAAATATTGCAGCTTTGTTGAGAAAGTGCTTGAAATCAGCTGAAAACTGCAAGTTGAGATAACTTTTCGGTTGTTTTTATGAATTTTAGGGCCATTTGAGTCCTAAAAAGCTCGAAAAATTTACTTTTAGACTGCCTCATCCTCCCAGGCCTCCTGGCCAGACACTCACATGAGGGTTTGGGGGTTTTGCCCCAAAAGTGAAGATTTTCTAGGAAAAATGAGGCAAAATAAAACCCAACATTGAATGAAAATTAAAATATTTGTTTAGAAACATCAAAAACCGTACGGAAACTATGGAGTTACATGGTTTTTTCGCTATTTAAGCTTTAAATCCCGTTTTTTGTGGCCATTTTATCTCCTAGACTAAGGTCTGTTTTAGTCAAAAATAGTGTAAAATCAAGGCCAAAACCAGACAAAAATCATATTTTGTTGCAAAAGTCTTGAAATCAAGCAGAAACTGTCACTTAAGTTGGAGTTTATGCTATTTTGATGCTCACAGTCAATTTTTGTGGCCATTTCAGCCCTAAAAGGCTCGAAGAATTAGCTCTCAAGACTGCAAAATCCTTGCAGGCCTCCTGATCTGACAAGCCTGTGGATTTGGGGTCTAGACCACCTCAGAATGGAAGAAATGGGAATATTCCAGGTCAATTGAGGCAAGCTGAGGACTAAAACTGAATGAAAATTGAAGAATCTTTCCGAAAATGCCTAAAAGTGATCAGAAACTATGGATTTACATGGTAATAACCTTATTTTAGCGTTTACACCCATTTTTTCGGCCATTAATCCAAAAAAAGCGGAAATTTTGACCCCAAGACCGGTCCTTCTTGCCACCTATGCTCCCAGACCTTGGTGTGCAGTGAGGCAAAAGGTAAAACCATGACATAAATCTTACATTTCATATGAAAACACAGACTGTACAGCCAAATCTCTACTTCAGCCCCTGATTTCGCCATGTAAATAACAAATATAAGTGTGATACCTATTTCAAAGATTAATATTCCAATTGTTTAGAATATAAACATTTATAGTCCAGAGTTCAAAAACCTCTAATCTGAAACATGGGTGATGGGCAGAAAACTGCAAATAAAAAAGCCTGGAAAGTTATGATTTTACACAATATCTCGTATATTTCACAATTAGTCCTTTTCCTCAAGAAGGAAGTGAGTATTTTTATGCTCTGCATTTTCAACAATATTGGGCAGAAACCCGCATTTTTCAATTTCATGTTTTAATTCGCCTTAGTATATCGAAATAACTCACTATTAATGCATCCATATTCTGGAAAAAAGGGAGGTTCTAAGTGTGCTAAATCATTGATTATGGCAGAAATATAGCATAGCAACCAAGGAATAATTACATTTTTTACTGATTATTACTTCCAATTTATGTTTGTATTTATATTATACAAATAAAGGTAAGAATGACAGATGTCCAAATAAACATGCTTAGTTAACTAATCTTTATTGTGATAGTTCAAATCGCTATATTATTGACATTGAAGCATTATAGAATGAAGCTTCTTTTCAATGTTTGTATATGTTCAAGAAAGAATTTCTAGCAAGATAAGACAGCCAGTTGAATTTCCAATAAAACTGATATGGTATCTTCATCCATAAACAACATTCCAAGTCAGAAATAGCAAGAGGTATGAAAATATTGTTGTTATTCTATAGCAAGTTTCTGCCTGATCAAATTATCAAGCTCAAGAATATTTGAAACCGATAAATTTCTGGAGACATGGCTCTATGTTTCCCATGTTTAAGATTTACAGAAAGGCAGACCATGATTACCTCTCTTAGTATTATAACAAATGTGGTCAAAGTAAATAAATTTATTTTAATTTTTAATATTATCTGCATGTTCATATGCAAAAATATATTTCTTACATAATTAATTGGTCAATTTAAGCATATTTTCAACGAATTTGTCACATAAATATTACTAATTCCAAGATTTTGCACAATTTACTGAAAAATACTTCAAAATGAATATGCCTGATATTGAATAGTAAAATAAATATTCATAAACCATGACAAGTTTCACAAGATTTGTTTGTTAAAATGAAAGAATTTCTATATTCTTGCTCATAAATGAACCTTGTAAAAACATCCCCTCAGTCCAATGGGTCCTTGCATCCAAACAATCTGACACCAACTTTGTGAATACCATTTAGATAATTCATACATTTTCAAGTATTCAGACATACAACTTTGTAAAAGTTTTGTTTACATATAAAAATATGATAAAATAGGAACAAAAGGGGTTTCAATGAGGCTTTGAATGATTGGTCTGATTATTTTACTTGAAATATTTCACTGATTAATTCATTTAACACACAGCAGACCAAGGTCTGGGAGCATAGGTGGCAAGAAGGACCGGTCTTGGGGTCAAAATTTCCGCTTTTTTTGGATTAATGGCCGAAAAATGGGTGTAAACGCTAAAATAAGGTTATTACCATGTAAATCCATAGTTTCTGATCACTTTTAGGCATTTTCGGAAAGATTCTTCAATTTTCATTCAGTTTTAGTCCTCAGCTTGCCTCAATTGACCTGGAATATTCCCATTTCTTCCATTCTGAGGTGGTCTAGACCCCAAATCCACAGGCTTGTCAGATCAGGAGGCCTGCAAGGATTTTGCAGTCTTGAGAGCTAATTCTTCGAGCCTTTTAGGGCTGAAATGGCCACAAAAATTGACTGTGAGCATCAAAATAGCATAAACTCCAACTTAAGTGACAGTTTCTGCTTGATTTCAAGACTTTTGCAACAAAATATGATTTTTGTCTGGTTTTGGCCTTGATTTTACACTATTTTTGACTAAAACAGACCTTAGTCTAGGAGATAAAATGGCCACAAAAAACGGGATTTAAAGCTTAAATAGCGAAAAAACCATGTAACTCCATAGTTTCCGTACGGTTTTTGATGTTTCTAAACAAATATTTTAATTTTCATTCAATGTTGGGTTTTATTTTGCCTCATTTTTCCTAGAAAATCTTCACTTTTGGGGCAAAACCCCCAAACCCTCATGTGAGTGTCTGGCCAGGAGGCCTGGGAGGATGAGGCAGTCTAAAAGTAAATTTTTCGAGCTTTTTAGGACTCAAATGGCCCTAAAATTCATAAAAACAACCGAAAAGTTATCTCAACTTGCAGTTTTCAGCTGATTTCAAGCACTTTCTCAACAAAGCTGCAATATTTGTCTCTTTTTGGCCTTAATTACACATAATTTTTGCCCAAAGCAGATCTTGGTCTGGGAGGTTGAAGTGGGTAAAGAAGTGTCAATTTTCCAAACCTTTCAAGGCTGAAATTGCTGAAAAACTGACTAGAAGGGTAAAAATAGTGCAGAATCTGCCTGAGCTGCCATTTCTGGTTGATCTTAAGAACTTTCTGAACAAAACTGACATTTTTCCATTTTAGCATCTATTTGCATTATTTTTGCCTGTTCCTTGTTTGAAAGTTAACATCATTTCTACCTGAAAATGTGTCTCAACCCTCAACTACTGTGCACATGGAGACCAAACTTTTCCCAGAATGTTCAGAATGATTCTTAAAACACACAGTTATCTGCCTTTTGCTATGTCGGTGCTATACATGATATCTATTTTAGCATAAATTTTTGATTCTTTTTTCCTAGAGAACTTCCGCTGGGTGCAAAAGTTTACCTTTCTGTGCGGGAAAATTCTAGAGTTTTAATAACAAGTACTATTTTGAGCAATGGAGTGGAACAACTCGAAAATTGCGAAAAATTCGAAAATTTCCTACAAATGCATGTACATTTTCTTTATTTTCATGCTTTGGAGACAGAAAAGGTGGCTATCCCTACTATCAGAAACTGGTCATGTTTTATTGCTATCAAAATATGCTTATTTTCTATGTTTATTCTCGTTTTCTTCAGCAAAAGCACATGTTTTTAGCCGAGACTTGTTGAAAAATCAGCACAAAATGTATGTTTTGGACAACAAAATAGTCGCATAAAGGTAAAATCCTTCGCACATACAGAAAGATGCATTCCATATACAGATATGAGGCTTTTGCGTTGAGAATTTCCCATGTTTTGAGCCATATTTGGCACAAAACTGTGTTTAAAATAGGAAATTTTGGCCTCTATGTTAGCCAAAACTATATAAATTTGTTGTAAAGAAAGGGTAGTTTTTGATCGTGGTCAAAGTAACACATAGCCGTAACAAGAGGACTAAATATTTTGTTCATTTGCAAGAATATACAGGACAATTTGTTTCATATTTATTAAACTTGCTCAACCTTTACCTCCTTAATTTCATTTTCTAATGATAGATTACCAAATCTTGCAAGTTTTCCATGTTCGGATGAGAAAATTGTTTTTAGATTTCTAAAAGTTCACAAAAGCTCCTCTGCATCCCCAGATTTCTCAATGTTTTTCAGAAACAATGCAAGAATACTCAAATTCTGCAAGAAAATTCCAAACTCTGCAAGAAACTTTTTGATTTCTACAAGAGGAATTCCGGTTTGTGCTTGGAATTTCTCAAACTTTGAAAGAAATTTTATAGACTTACAGAAAGTTTCCAAATTTTACAAAAAAGTTTCCAAATTTTACAAAAAAGTTTCCAAACTTTACAAAATAAGTTTCCAAACTTTACAAAAAAGTTTCCAAACTTTACAAAAAAGTTTCCAAACTTTACAAAAAGAGTTTCCAAATTTTACAAAATTCCTATGCTTAAGCATGTGAAAAAGTTTCCAAATTTTACAAAATAATTTCCAAATTTTACAAAAAAGTTTCCGAATTTTACAAAATAATTTCCAAATTTTACAAAATAAGTTTCCAAATTTTACAAAAAAGTTTCCAAATTTTACAAAAAGTTTCCAAATTTTACAAAAAAGTTTCCAAAGTTTACAAAATAATTTCCAAATTTTACAAAAAATTTCCAAATCTTACAAAATATGTCTGATTTTTTCGTTAAACCCGTATCTTCATGTTTTATTGTCTCATAATCTTATTAAGTATTATGCACGTTTTCAGTGTGTTCATACAAAAGATCTGCAGTCTACAGAGTGATCCTCTAGCTTTAGGTTAGGGGAGATCTGTGCGAGACTGTGGACCCTTTGTAACCTTTTTCACAACCACCTTTTCCTCACTATGGGTTACTAAATGTTGCCTATAGTAGTTCTGGTGCACTGTTCTATCGTATTTGTTAAATCTCTCAAATTTCCAGCTCGGCGAATTAAAAGATACGTGTTGTAGCATACCTACAGTAACCCCATGCACTATATTTTGCGTACGTTATTTTTGACTCATATACATCTAATTTATTGAATTTCAGCTTTATTTGACTGTTAGTTTGTGAGATATAGAAAATCCAGAAAGCTACAGTATACCTACAGTAAGACAATGTGTAAAGAATAAGTGACTCGCGTATATGCTGTTTCTCAAATTTAAGCTCAATCCGGCCATTGCTTCAAAAAATACGTGTTATAACATAGCTACAGTAAGCCGGTGCACGATTTTCCATATACATTATTTTTGGCATGTAGTCTTTACATTCTGAACATTTCAGCTCAATCCGGCCATTGGTTCATGATTTATAACGGTTTTATGATTTGGTGTAAACTACTCGAGTGTAAAGTGTAAAGTGGTCAAGTGATACCCAAGTTAGAATATTGAACGCATTTAGTATAGTAAGAGGTGTTCATAGTTTTCCCCCAAAAAATAAAATTCTGATAGCTTCCCCCATTTTTCGTATATCCCCTGCATTACTCTTGCTGTAGTGTAAAGTATACCTGGTTGACTTGATCCGCAAATTTAAAATAGTCTCCAGTATACCCATAGTTGAGGTTAACTATAGTGTGACGTCATCCCCTAGATCGCAACACAAAACATATAGCCTATGCTTCAACACAGGACTATGCTTAAAGCACTGCCTATGCTTAAGCACGGGCTATACCTCGTGTACTCCAGGGGGGACCTGCTTAACTACTAACCCCTTATAGCAAGAGCGTCAGCAACGCCTCAATGCACTTAAAAATCCTCCTACGCAACATTTTTCTCCATCTTTTCCTTAATATCTACATTTTTCATTTATTTTTTACTCCATTTAAATTTAGTAGTTTGTAGTACCACTAGGCTTTCCGTCCGCAATGCATTTTTTCCCTGTAGTCTGTTTCACATGTATATGTAAGTTTGGGCATGAATTTTAAGGATTTTTTCGAAAGTTAGCCGACGGAATGCGATAATTATGTATCAAATCAATGCTATGATCGCAATTTGTCAGCTTTTTGCCGGACATAATTTTGAAACTTTATCCCCAAGCTTGTGTGAAAGAGACTATAGTTTCTGCGTGCCTTGTATTTATTTGAATATATCCGTGTATAAAATATATTAATGTTTAATTTATGCTAATCGCAAATCGGTACTTATTATTTCTTTAACTGTTTATCTATTGTGTATTTTTGAATTTTTGCAGCGTGTTTTGTCAACTGAGCCGTAAATAATTAAAATTATAAAAATATTAAAAATTTCCAAAAGTCGTCCTCTTTTTCAAAACTATTTTTTCTTTTCTTAATTATCAATAGCTCGTCTTATGGGGAGGGTTGTATCTACTAGTGTTGTAAAAGATATCTTTATCTTTATCTTTTTAGCAAGATAAAGATAAAGATAAAAATATCTTTATCTTTATCTTGACGATTTCTTTATTTTATCTTTATCTTTATCTTTATCTTTTAGGATAATCACAGGCTATCTTTATCTTTATCTTTTCGCATAGGAATTTATCTTGCTAAAAAACATAAAGTATGTACATAAGTTAGCACGTAATCCAAAATGTAGGTTTGACGTGAAATACATTCAGACGGATTCAAGTTTTACTGTAATACAAGAAAAGAAAGAAAACGGTTGTTTAAACCCTATGAAGTGCGGCCCAAACTAATGCCTGTATATCGAGGGTATGGGATAAAATCCGGAAACGGAAATGGAAACAGAAACGATGGGCAAAATACGGAAACGTAGTTAAAGTATTTCGCACACAATTCAGTTGGGGGTTTCTCCGCTCTGAGGGTAATCCAAAGCGCCGGAAACGGGGTTCCCCAAGTAGGGCCCATCAGGTCAACACGCACTTAACCCCGTTTCCGGCAAAATTTCACCCACTGAAGGGGAGGGGCTTGGAAAAGGGTACCCCATAATTCAATTGTGAAGCTGAACCCGCTTTTGTCGGGGGTTTCTCCGCCCTGGGGTGGTTTAAAGTAACGGGATTGGGGTTCCCCAAGTAGGACCTATTAATGTGAACACCCCAACCTCGTTTCCAGCAAAATGTCTCCCATTTCTGGGGGGTTTAGGGGCTCGGAAACGGGGTACCACATAATTCCAATGTGAAGCTGAACCCGGTTCCGTCGGGGGTTTCTCCACCCTGGGAGTGGTCCAAAGTGGAGGACCGGGGTATCCCCAAGTAGGAGCTATTAATGTGAATACCCCAACCCCGTTTCCGGTAAATTTTCTCCCACTGCATGGGAAGGGGCTCGGAAATGGGGTACCCCATTATTTATATGTGAAGCTGACCCCGGTTCCATTGGGGGTCTCTCCGCCCTGGGGGTGGTCCAAAGTGTCGGAACCGCGGTTCGTTCCCAAGTAGGGACCATCAGGGTCAACACCCCTAAACACGTTTCCGGCTGAATTTCACCCACTGAAGGGAGTTTTTGGAGCTCGAAAACGGATACCTCATTATTTATATCTGAAGCTGACCTCAATTCCGTCGGGGGTTTCTCCGCCATGGGGGTGGTCCAAAGTGCTGGAAGCGGCGTTCCCTAAGTAGGGCCCATGAGGGTGAGCATTCCAAACTCGTTTCCAGCCAATCTTCTCCCACTGAAGAGGGGTTTAGGGGCTCGGAAATAGGTTACCCTATTAATCAAATATGTAGCTGACCCCGGCTCCGTCGGTGGTTTCTCCGCCCTGGGGGTAGTCCAAAGTGCCAGAACCGGGGTTCCGTAAGTAGGGCCCATCAGTTCAACACTCCCAACCCCGTTTTCGGCAAAATATCACCCATAGAATGGGGGTTTAGGGACTAGGAAACTTAGTAGCTTATTATTCATATATGTAACTGACCCCGGTTCATTCGGGGGTTTCTCTGCCCTAGGAGTGGTCCAAGGTGGCAAAACCGGGTATTCACAAGTAGGACCCATTAAGGTCAACACCCCCAGCCCCGTTTCCAGGCAAAATTTTACCCTTGTACATATATGAATAATGGGGTACCCCGTTTCCGAGTTCCTAAACCCCCTTCAGTGGGAGAAATTTTGCCGGAAACGGGGTTATGGGTGTTTACATTAAGAGGTCCTACTTGGGGAACCCTGGTTCCGCCACTTTGGACCACCTCCAGGTGCGAAGAAACCCATGACGGAACCGGGGTCAGCTACATATATGAATAATGAGTTACTCCGTTTCCGCGCCCCTAAATCTCCTTCCATGTGTAAAATTTTGCCGGAAACGGGGTTGCGCGTGCTGACCCTGATGGATCCTACTTGAGGAACCTCGGTTCCGCCACTTTGGACTATCCTCGGAGCGGAGAAACCCCCGACGGAAGTGGGTTCAGCTACATGTATGAATAATGAGCAACTAAATTTCCTAGTCAATTAACCCCCATTCTATGGGTAAAATTTTGCCGAAACGGGGTTGTGTTGACCCTGATAAGCCCCACTTACGGAACCCCGGTTTCGGCACTTTGGACTGCCCCCAGGGCGGAGAAACCCCCGACGGAGCTGGGGTCAGCAACATATGTGAATTACGGGGTACCCTGTTTCCGAGCCCCTAAACACCCATTCCATGCAGCGTTTTTTTGTACAAGGTCCGTTTGTACATGTACAAAGATGGTCCCCAAAAGTCTTTGTACATTTCGTACATGCAAATTTTTGTGTACTAAAATATGGTACAGTAGCAATTTTAGTGTTGTAAAAACAGAGTTGTTCGACTTTTGGTAGTGTGTTTCAGCTAATTTCTGGGTCTCTAAACGCAAAAATCACCAGAAATCGTCTTAAAACGGCGCGAAGCGCCAAAAAATTTGACATTTTCCCTTTTGAAATGCAATTTCTGCAATTATAAAGATATATAGAACACACAATTACTCATTTCAGCGCGAGACGCCAAAATTTTTTTCCGAATTTTAAACCTTTTTTGCAATTTTTGACCTCCCGAAAATCGTTGTACATGTACAAAGACGGTCCCGAAAAGTTTTTGTACATCGGGAAAAATCTTTGCCGAATACAAAAAAACGCTGCTTCAATGCGTAAGATTTTGCCGGAAACGGGGTTGGGGGTTTGGACCCTGATGTGCCCAACTTTTGGAACCCCGGTTATGGCACTTTGGACTACCCCTAGGTCGGAGAAACTTTCAAGGGAACCGGGGTCAGCTTCTCAAATGAATAATGGGGTACCCAGTTTCCGAGCCCCTAAATCCCCCTTAAGTAGGAAAACTTTAGCCGGAAACGGGGTTTGGGGTGTTCAGCCTTGGGCCCTACTTGGGAAACCCCGGTTCCGGTGCTTTGGATCCTTTCCGGCTTTTACACATCATTTCCGTTTTCGTTTCGATGCTTGTGAAAAGAAAGAAATGACTTGCTGCCAGCAAGTAGCAGACGCATAGCTCTGGGGGAATGGAAGGGTCTGGCCGGACCCCCAAAATTCAGTAAGTAGGACTTTTTTAACATTATTTTGTGCTATTTTTGGCCATTTTGGGCTTAGTCCCCTCGTCCTCCCAAAATTGTTGTTGGTTCCCCACCAAAATAGAACGGCCAGTTATGTGCCTGGCCAGTAGTAGTATTACCTAGGTCAGTTAGATACCGCGGGTAAACCCCCAAACCTACATTTATGTGTGCTTCATGCCTATTACCTCTTTGACCTCATGGTTTATTGCACTTCACATACAACATTCTCTATAGTCTGTTTCATATTTCCACAAGAATCAGGCTAAAAAAGCGGTTTAAACTTTTGATGCAGTAATGCGGCTCAAAACAGGCATACATCTATATATGACTCAACATACTGTAATATATCATATTTATTGTATTAGTTCAAAACACTTTTGTAACCGCTTCAAACTTTTTCAAAAACCTCAAAGTTAAATGAACCAGACGACGGGTCCAGGCGACCATATTTACACTTTATCTTTATCTTTATCTTTTTGGTTCCTTTATCTTGCAAATTATCTTTATCTTTATCTTTCTTAATTTTTTATCTTTATCTTCATCTTTATCTTTCAGATTTTGAAATTTCATCTTTATCTTTATCTTTTTATCTTGCAAAAAATCCTTATATTTCACAACACTAGTATCTACACCTGGGCGTGGGGCGTTGGGTGGGGGTATGCATTCCCCCAAGAAATCAAAATAACCCCGCAGAAACCAAAATACCCCCAGAATTCAATTTTTGAAAATTTTTCTTGTTTTTTCGCAATTTCTTAATGCCAATGGATAGTGCTCGATGAGAAACGTTGTAAAATGGTGTTTTTTCGCCATACCACTATGTTTGAGGTTATTTTTTGACCTTTAAAAATATAGGGCCCCCAGAACTTTGATGCCGCCCACCTATGGATGTATGATATGTAACCAGCGCAAGTCCAGATCACGCACTGGTTAAGTCACATGCCTTCTGATTTTAGCGAACTGCGCGGTAGACAACATTTCGGCGCGTTATCACGATTTCTGCATAACCAAGTATCAGCAATCACATTTATTCTAATATCTTGTCCACCCAATATCGATAATTCAGCGTCTTTTCCCATCGCCAGTTATTGTGCACGGCGAATCTTGCTTTTCGGATTAACCTTTTATTTTATTTGTCGTCTTTTTGATTTTATTGAAACAAGGTTTTTAGCTGAGTTTCTCTTTATTGCTCTATTTGCATATTTGCATTCGGCGGAATTATAGTGTGTTTCACTTATCCGAGAGCTTTTCCAGCAAATCTTTTCCGAGGCTACAGTAGCTCCCTCTTCCCTATGTAACGGGCGGCGGCGCATACCTTCCGTTACGTGAGCAAAATATTACCCGCACCGGTTTCCCGGATCTCCCGCTCTGTATCGCGAGTGTAGTACTAACCGACTACTCGGGCTCTTGCTCACTTTCTGCGCTAATATTCAATATAATTGAGAAACAATATAACATTAACCTCACGGGTTTAACTCCGAAGTATCCATTTCAAATTGTGTAGTAGTACCTCTGCTACACCTACTTACTGTGGTTCATTTGGAGATCACTGTAGCTACATAGGAAGGAAGGGTTTTCAATAAAGTTTCTTACGACATAATTTAATTCCCGTCTTCCAGCAGATCATGCAAACGTAGTGGTAGAACGTCTGATTACAGTCGAAGCAACACGGGTTCGATTCCTGCTGCAAGATTTTTATTTCGCGAACTTACTGTAGTATGTCACAGCACTCTTTAGATGGTTAAATTAAGTCTATATGGACGGTCTAGCGTATTAAAAATGAAAGAATGGCGGCCGCTCGCCAGATTGCTTCAATGTTATCAGTCAAGCATCCAACTCTTTTGATCTTTTAATCAAGGAGTAATTATAGATAGCATGTGATCGTCCAATTCTCAACAATAATGTTTCATCATATCCTTTAAATTTGTTTTAATTTACCAACATCCCACCTTTTTCATTTCTTTTAAGTTTAAAATCTTTTATTATTCTTTTCATAATGTAATGACAGATTTAAACTTTAAGTTTCTCTTGGTTTACAACTCTCGCTTAGCAAGCTTATTTTTCAAAACTACTTGCTATTTGTTGCAATTGTGTACTTCTTAAAGTAGAAGACAGCTTTTCAACTTTTTATCCGAAATTTTGTGCAAGGATTACTTTTAAAATACGTGAATATCGTTCAAGTTTTTAATTTATACGTGACCAGATTAAAATTCATAATTTGAGTTCTCTATCAGCTGACATTGGTAAAACAGAAAGTTATCACGACGAAGAAATAGAAGAGAACATAAAAGGGATCGGCAAGAAAAATGTTCAATTATGACGGGGCTCATAACAAACAAAGCTAAATTACTTTGCCTTATCATATGCTCTGATCTTTATTCCCATGTAATGCTTTAATAGTAAATTATGGCAGTGATTGAAAACAAATGAAATTATAAGTACAATAAACTTCATGGCTAGTAACAGCTAATTGTTCAATACGTCAGTAATTTTACGCATCAGGTGAGTAACAAATATGCAGTACCTAGTGACACGATAATCTTAAAATACAAAACATAAGTAAAAACTTTCACGCTCAAAAGTTGCAATAAAAAAAATGCCAAGGCTGCAACGGCGTCTCTCGGCATGAAATTGGCTTTTAAATCAATAAACCACTAGCCACCAGTCCATGCTTCCATTCATATGCAGAAAGTAAAAGCTGTCACAATTGTTCAAATGATTCACTCACTGCATATGAAGTGTCTTTATAGTCAGTTCATCACGACTTTTACAAGACTTCTGCTCATCCTCTCGTTTTAGTTTTATGCGCTTTCTTCTGGCCTCTATGTGCGCAAATACTGTATTATAATGTGCACCTCCTGGCTCATAGTCCAAAGGATCAACATCCGATATCTTTTCTCGGACCATAATTCGCCTAATGAGTGAAATAAAAAAGCAAGTAAGACCAGGAGCTCTGTCAGCTTTGCGATATAAAAAGTTTATGGCAATTAATCTATACTTTATTTCACGAAACCTTGTGCTTGGATCCAGGCACTTATCTCTGGGGGAATGGGTGGGGGAATGGGAATTGGTGGGGGATTCGGTCGGACCTCTCAAAATTCAGAAAAATCGGAAAAATAGGACTTTTTAAACGTTAATTTCTGCTATTTTTATCCTTTTTGGGCTTAGTCCCCCCAAAAACTGGTGTTGGTTCCCTCCCAATGTAGGACGGCCAGATACGTGCCTGCTTGGATTTCAATTTGTGAATGAATGCAAATCGATTACAAAAGCGGTTTGAATTGAAGCGAAAATCGTGATACTTGCATAGCAACTGATAAGCATCTGAAGTTTGCTATGCGAAATTGTATTGTAGACGGCTGCCTAGAAGTCACTTTTGTAGCTACTCGCTTGAGTGCTGAAAATTGATTTCCACGCACAAGGTTTCTGAAGCAGGCTATATAAAAAATATGCAGTGGTCTACTAAATATTTCTCAAAATGCTCGACGGAGTCCGTAGCTAATTTTGTTGTATTTTTTATATAATTTTTATTTGTTTATTCTATATTTTTTTCAAAATTTTTATTGCTTCCGCTTGAGCATCAACACGAAATAGTGTCACGACAAAACGTTCTCGACAAAACGTCCCGTACAAAAAATCCTCGGCAAAAGCGTCCTTAAGACAAAACGCTCCCTTAATAACATGTATCCTCGCAAAGCGTAGGTAACTAGGTAAAATAAGCAAAGTAAAGAAAGCAGGTAGGTACGCATAAAGTTTTTCTCGAATTACGACTTGCTGTTCGATTGGAAGCGTTAACGTACATACATTGGAAGAGGATTGAGGGCATACATAGGCAGCACCAAAATTCTGAGGAGGTGCAAGATTTTTCAAAGGTCAAAAAATTGTGTTAAAAATTGCGGTATGGCGAAAAAACACAATTTTCCAACGTTTTTCATCGAGCACTATTCATTGGCATCAAAAAATTCCGGAAAAACAATTTAATTTCAAAATTTTAATTCTGGGGGGTATTTTGGTTTCTGGGGTATTCAGCCTTCTGGGGGTGCATACCCCCAAACCCTCTCCCCCACGCCCGTGAAATTAACCAGAAACTGGGAATATCATAAGTTTTACGCAATTTTAGCGTTTTTACTACTATAACTGGTAGCCCGGGTTGACATGCACATGGGGTCTCGAGATTTTCTTGTTGCCCATGTATGGTATAGACTCTAGACCATACACGGGCAACAAGAAAATCCTGAGGAGGTATGGTCGGATGAAATCGTTTAAAATCGTCAAAAATAATACAAAAATAGAATTCTGGGGTTCACAATGATCTATGGGGTTTTTAACTTCTAGGGGGTGCAACCCCACCTCTCCCAACGTCAACGTGTTGTCTAGACCTCCAGAATCGAAAAATTGAAAAAAAATTCGGAAAAAATGAGGTAAAATGACCAAAAATGGTTGAAAATAAGAAATTTTCTTCTAAAGTGCTCTAAATTGACCACTGTGTAATAACGTATGTAGTTTTAACGCTAGCGCTTATATACCAGTTTTGAATGTCATTTTGGACCAAAAAGCTCAATTTTGTTCCCACTAGACCGACTGACCTCCCCCATTGTTTGCTCGCTTGATATTCTTTTTTCCCAGAAGCGTCAAAGGCTATTTTTAGCTATGTTCAAGACTGACACGCACTAGGCATTGAAGATGGGTACCTAATCTACATGTAACTGATGGAATGAGCGGATTTTCTTATCGACAAATTGTCATGCTACCATCCTTATTTCAATCTGATTCTTTCCTAATCATTTGTTTTATTACTACGTATTTATTTATCTACACTATTTAATTCTCGGTTTTTCAATCACCTACTTTTCAAGGGTAAGTATATATGTCATCTGAGTGTACACTTGAACATCTGATTGGGTGGACATTACATATATATTCATGAATGTTTTGTCACAGGGACATTTTTCTGGTAAGAGTTTGATATTGGAACGTTTTGTTGGGGACGTTTTGTTAAAAGGACGTTTTTGTCGTGGAACGTTTTCCGGGGACATGTCATAGATCCCACAAAGTTCATTACGAGTTTAATTTACAGTATGATATATTGAACCAATGAGGTACTAAAGACACATGTAAGAAGGGGGACGTCCCCCATCATCAAGAGACGGACGCCCCCTATCCCCAAAATCCAGAAAATTTTTGACCCCTCGTCCCCGATTTTTTAAAAAAAAAATCGAATTTTTTGGCCGTTTTCACGCGTTTTTTGGCCGTTTTTGGCTAAACATTTGAGGTCATTTACCCCCCCACTTGAAAACGGCCGAGGACCCCCATCCCCTAATTTCGAGCCGTTACATGTATAGTACTAAACATTCCAAACAGTTTTTGTACAAATTATTTTTGACTTACTGCAGTAGTTTTGATCGTATCGTAAGGCGGCGTCTCAGCATACTGCAGTATGCTTATCGATTCGAATATGTCTCGGATTTCAGGGGGTGTTCCATCCAAAAGTTTCTTCACCCTCGTCATCTTTAATTCAACCAATTTTTTCCGACTAACACCTGAGTCAGGCCACGGTAGAGTTCCTTTAGAAATTCGATCGTGATACATAGCCAAGCGATCATGTCGTCACAACGCCCAGCGTCAGCATTGGACAAAACGCGGGCTGACGCGTACACGTATGTACCTGTGTTTGATGAGTTAAAAAAATCATTTATGCATACGTATGTTGCTTCTTAAGAAGACAGTGATCTGAGTCTCTACTTAAGCCGCATCCGCGTGGTAATTTTTTAGGCCCACCTGTATTCAGGGTTTGTCCAAAGGTGCACACTGCTTACTCTATTCTATATCTACATTGGGGGGGCATGTTTTTCTGTAGAGTCTTCTGGCTTCTTGGAAAGTCTTTTGAATTCACGTGTCCAGTTTGGAGGGTTTTCACCTCCTGAGAAAATTTTCAGCCCCTAAGAAATTTTTTCATCCCCAGAATTCGCGATTTTTCAAAAATTTCCAGAAAATTCGCAGAAAAGGTGCTGTTTTAGGCGTTTTTAACCACCTATTCGCTCAAAAGTGTTAAATGCTTGGCCTTATATGTGTACTCATTTCTTGACCATATATGCGCAACAAGGAAATTCTGGGGGGTCAGGACAGGATGGGGAAAATTGCCAAAAATGCTACTTAAAATATAATTCTAGGGTCTACAGTAATCTGGGGGTTTCAACTTCTGGGGGTACAAACTTCCCACGCCTATGTGTGTTCTTGACCATATTTTGTTCAATTTATTTAATTTTCTTTTTTTTGAAATTCTTCTTTGCTATAGAAAGATAGAGCATCATCAAAGACGCCGAAACACGATGTTTGTTTGCGTGTGACACGTATACGTGATTTTCGAGCCCAAAAACTTCAAAATTTCACCTCCCCCGAATTTCCATGCTGTGCGTGTCTGGTCAAGAACATAAATGCAGAGCATGACCGTCAGGCGATCTGTGGGGTCCAAAATTGCTTTTTGGGCCAAAATGACCACAGAAAGTGGTGTATATGCTAAAATAGCGTAGAACCACGTGTTTCTGGTCAGTTTGAAGCACTTTTGAAGAAGCTCTTCAATTTTCTTCCATTTTTGGCCTTTATTCTATCTCATTTGCGCCAGAAAATTTCTTATTTTTCCATTCTGGGGCTCTAGTTCCCCAACCCCCCTGACGCGCATATCTGGTCCAGTCCCAGACCTCTTCTATCACATGTTAGCGTGGCGGGTAGGCTGGCACACCTAGAAGTTGAAAAACCCCCGAATATTATTGTAGACCCCCAGAATTCTATTTCTAGTAACATTTTTGTAGATTTTTGGCTATTTCACCCAACCAGGCCCCCTTTTCCAGAATTTTCTTGCAGCCCGTATATGCCCTCTACGCTCACGCGTGCACAGTCCTAAGCCAATTCACGAGCTTGTCTAAAGCAGATCATTCAAGTTTTATGTAGCAAAGCGCTTTCTGTGGGCAGGCACCACACCTGGGCGTGGGGGGTTTGGTGGTATGCCCCCCCGAGAAAACCAAAATATCCCCCTCTAGAAATCAAAATACCCCCAGAATTCAATTTTTGAAAATTTTGTTTCTCGCAATTTTTGGATGTCAATGGATAGTGCTCGATGAGAAGCGTTGAAAAATGGTGTTTTCTCGCCATACCACCATTCTGAAGGCCATTTTTTGACCTTTGAAAAATCTTGCACCCCCAGAATTTTGGTGCTCCCCACGTATGGCAGGCGACATATTTTCGATTTTGTATAAATTAAATGAAACACTACCAAAATGTAGTCCAAGCAAATAAATTTTCAGTGATAAAATTTTATTTTATGATTGATTTGCAAAAGAATAGACACCAGATATTCAAGAAATACATAATTTCAGTAAATAAAATATAAAAAGGCTATTTTTAAACGACCAGACAAAAACATGTGGTTTCCAGTCTTGATCTGCCTAATCTCCATAAAAATCACGCGGCTATGATCAAAAGCGCTCTTTCATTGTTGTTCACCGATGATGTATAAGCTATCCTTTGCACATCAAATTTAATGCTATGAGGCATTTCTTGCTAGTTTTATTAGATCTAACGCTTATAAAATAACTAATAGCAGGCATAGACAAAGAGATGACAGATGGATGGTCTGGAAGGACCAGCCAGAGTGCTATCTTGAGCCATAATGGCCTTAAAAGCTGTGTAAATGCGAAACTCGCGACAAACTCGTGTGAATCCATAGTTTCTGGTCAATTTCAAGCATTTCTGTAACATATTTTTAATTTTTATCCATTTTTGGCCTTCACTTTGTCTTATTTTCCCTAATAAAATCTCTCAATTTTTCTATCTGGGGTGATTTATCGTCTCGTCACATCCGTGAATCCTTTTTTATTTTGATTCATTTTGCTTTTGGAGCAGTCAAACAGCGAACCGCCGAGCATCAAAACAAGGCGTGCTATCATTACTTGGAAATGAGCAAGGCAAATTTTCGAAGGTTTAGCGAAGCTCAAAAATGAAATTTCCAAAATTGACGTTTTAGGCAAAATACATTTCTGCTGATATTTCTCCTTAAACTTTATTCACTAGCATCATGAAACTTAAAGACGAAAAAATAATTTGGGATCTAACCGTTTTTTGGAGGTTTTTCCACCAGATCTAAAGATCCGACCCGACCGAACCTACAAATCTTTAATCATGGCTTGTTAAACTTAACTGTGCATTATTGCCAGGACAAATTTTACACCTGCAGTGAGCTAATTACAAGCCGTTTAAGCAAATACATACCTATAAGTTACTTTATCGAAGGTGAAAATTTGCCGATCGAGGACAACGAAAGACATATGTATGTACTGTATATTATGTCGGCACTTTCGAATTTCTCTAATAATTTATGAAACATAGGCTACTTGCTTTTCTGTCTCACCTCGAAACGCAGCTGTTGCCCTGGCATTCCGAATCTCTCCCTTAAATCGATAACGTCGAACAAGACCGAAGTCCAATAAGAAAACACATCGCCGATTATACGGCGTGCACCCAGCCAAATAATTTTCAGGCTTTATATCACGATGCAGCAGGTCGAATTCATGAAGCGCCTGTATGATATAGGCACCTACATGTCATGTCCAGACGTGCGGGGGGGGGGGTTGGGGTCCAGACCACACCCGGGCGTGGGGGGGGGGTCTGAGCACCCCCCAGAAACCAAAATACCCCCCAGGAAATCAAAATACTCCCCAGAATTCAATTTTTGAACATTTTTTTCGTTTTTTCGCAATTTTTTGATGCCAATGGATAGTGCTTGATGAGAAACGTCAAGAAATGGTGTTTTTATCGCCCTACCACACATTTTTAAGACCATTTTTTTGACCTACAAAAATCTTGCACCCCCTCCCCCAGAATTTTCTTGCTGCCCACGTATGGTCTAGACCCCCAGAATGGAGAAATAGAAAATTTTGTGGGGAAAAATGAGGCAAAAAATTAAAATTGAAAAATTTTTTCAAAAGTGCTTCAAATTGACCAGAAACCGTGTAATAACATTATTTTTACGCGCACCCTCCAGACCGGCTGACCAAAGTTCAGATTTCACAAAATCAATAATATATTCCAAATGAAAATTGCGACCTTGAAATCTATAATAAATTTTTATCTCTTGATGCTTGTTGCCAGCAGATTACTAAAAGCTATCACGTTTAACGCACTCAATGTCGATATTCAATTTCAGATTCGGAGATGAATTAATCGTCGTTATTCGTAAACAGTAATTTATGTACGTTCAAACGAATGTTAGAGACATATGTAAGACGAAATCCGTTTAACTATTCAAATTCAACCCTATTCCGTTAAAAGTACAAAGCTAAAAATTATGAATTACGAATATTGCATACAATCATATAAATTAAAATTATAAAAATATTAAATTTTCCTGCAATATAAATGATTCGCAAAACAAAGCAGAGGTCTTGTAGGCACACGTGGGCGTGGGGGGTTCAGGGGTACACATCCATCAGAAGGCCGAATACCCCCTTAGAAATCAAAATACCTCCCCCAGGATTCCATTTTTGAAATTTTTTTCTCGTTTTTCTCGCAAGTTTTCGATGCCAATGGATATTACTCGGATGAGAAACGTTTAAAATGGTGTTTTCTCGCCATACCACCATTTTTAAGACCATTTTTTGACCTTTGAAAAACCTTGCACACCACCCCCAGAATTTTGGAGCTTTCCACCTATGATTGTAGGTCAAAATCCCCAATATCGAAGCTCGGTCTTTTTATTCAAATTCTTAGTTTTATTGACTAATTTAATAATTAATTTATCCTCTTCATGCACATACCAACCTACCTGGATTGCGTCAAGACATTGAATCGCCAACTGCAAAGACGTACTCAATGAGAAGCGTCTATCAGGACATTTTCGGCGCAAGAACCAAAGGTTATCTCCCAACATTTGCAAAACTAGATGAGTGAGCTTTCCGTGCTTGCCGCAATGTATAAAACGTGGAAAATGTTTGCTACTCTGCATATGCTTTAAAACGCCTGCTTCGAGCATCAACCCAGGCTCATCATCCGCGGGCGGTGTGAGTTCAAGCTACGATTAAGGTATCAGGTCAGAAACATACATCGAAAATACGTAATTTAATTATGACTTTAGCATTGTATTTTCATGCCCGCAAAAGTGGCGATAAAAGTTTCAGCAACTCAACCTTCGAATTATGTAAGCAAATCGAAAAAGCTATACCAAGTCGGATAACCTACTGGAATTAAGCCCTTGTAGCCATACAAGCACAGCATAGGTGGGCAGCACCGAAATTCTGGGGGTGCAAGATTTTTCAAAGGTCAAAATATGGCCTTAAGACTGGTGGTACGGCGAAAAAACGGGTCTAGGACAATTCGTAGGAAGACAATTCGTAGAACGACAACTGGTAGGAGGACAATTGGTTGGATGACAATTTGTAGGATAGGACAAGGTGGTCGGAGGACAATTCGTAGGATGCAGTACCACGATAAATGAAATAAAATTATATGAAGCTCAATCACACACGAACAGCACAAAAATGATGCTCAGATGAAGGGAGAGAGGTTTAATGCGACCAGAGCATTGGTCTTCTGGGGGATGTTTTTATTACTGTGCGATTTCAGTCCAAAATGACGAAAAAATCTCTAACATTTTCATGTTTTTCCGCGAGTTCGGACAGTTGGGATTGGGAAAGACGACCCATCTTGTAGTGGGGCGATGCCCCCATCCCCCTCTTACATGTGTGGCTATTTGATTTCAAAGTGGTTCAAGCTTTCGCTACTTAAAAGCATTAGTTGGTGCTGTTTACTTTAAATGCGTTTGTAGCTCAGATCAACTTACGTTGCCAGATATGTTTTTAAAGAACTGATTTTTGTCAAGCATATCCGTCAAAAAATAGCTTTCTTTTTTCCACGCTCAGTCAAATAAAATTCGGCCATTTAGCAACAAGTCAACGAAATCATGAAAAATAGAGACCACAACTCTCCTGACATTTAACCGTAAATGATTTTGACCACTGTGACATGTTGACCGGAATCAACCACACATGGGCGTGGGGGGGATCTGGGGGGGGTCTGGACCCCCCCAGAAACCAAAAGACCCCCCAGAAATCAAAGAGACCCCCCCCCCCCCCCAGAAATCAATTTTTGAAAATTTGTTTTTTTTCGCAATTTTTTGATGCCAATGGATAGTGCTTGATGAGAAACGTCGAAAAATGGTGTTTTTATCGCCATATCACCATTTTTAAGGCCATTTTTTGAAGCCTTCAAAAAAATCTTGGACCCCCCCCCAGAATTTTCTTGCTGCCCACGTATGGAATCCAGCCCATTTTTTACCTATTGTTTACTTTACTGCACTCTCTTTGCGTAATTGCTACCTTCGATTATGTACATACGATACCTACTAGTTGGTATCCTACCAATTGACCTATACAACAAATTGTCTTCCTACGAATTGTCATCCCACTAGTTATCCTCCTACGAATTGTTTTCCTACCAATTGTGTCCGGATTCCGAAAAAAACACCATTTTTCAACGTTTCTCATCGAGCGCTATCCATTGGCTTCAAAAATTGCGAAAAAAACAAAAAATTTTAAAAATTGAATTGTGGGGGTATTTTAGGTTACTGGGGGTAGGGGGTATTTTGGTTTTCTCGAGGGGATATGCATACCCCCGAACCCCCACGCCCAAGTGTAAAGCACAGTAAGGGAATTCCAGGGGTTCGGTCCCAAATATCTTTTTCTTAAAGTGGTATACTTACCTTTCTTGGCTTAAAAATGATAAACACATTGTTTAATACTACAGAATTCACGAAATAGGTATTCTGATAGTTTCTGCTAAGGGAAATACAAGAATGAACCTATGTATTGCATCACAATCGCGTGACTAAACACAAAAACGAAACGCAGTAAAAAGCTCGCTTAAAATGGCCCATTATTTCTTGCGATACCTGATTAAAGATTTGGTCGAATATATTTTATTTCGACTCCATTTGGCTATAGAATCTCACTCTAAGCACTACAAAAATGTCTTTGCTATGCATAGTGTAATAGAATTCTAAGCTTTTTAGCCTTTTGAAATTATTGTTGGTAGCAACAGGATTCTATGTATGCTTTTCTAAGCATATTTCATCTGATATTATTAAAGAAATTCGGCGCATTGCGGCGTAGTTTACTATTGAAATCTTCTAAATATTTTGCTTTAGGCGAGCTCCTTAAATTCCACGAAGTAGTCTTTTCTTAGTGCAATACGATTTTGAACTTTTTAGCATATGCCATCAAAAATTATTTAAAACGTTTTGAGGCTCGGTGCCAGGCATTTATTGGAACTGTCTACATACATATACTTTTATAAAGCACACATCCGCACATAGCTTAATGAAATTGTTGCCGCAGTGTTACAGTACACAGGATTCTAAATTTTTCAAAGCATTTCCGATCAAAAATTTCTTAAAGTTTTAGGCGCTTGCGCCCTTATTTGACTAAAATTGTCAATTTAGTTATAGGCTCGCATTTTAAAACACTACAAAGTTGGCTGTAATAACTGTTTTCTAAATGTTTGTGACTGGTTCATATTTAAAGGAAGTGTATTTTTGGCCTATCGGCTGTCACATAAAATAATAATAATGCTTTATTCAAACCCGTAGGTACAATACAATGTTAAATTTAATATGCAAGGTTTTGACAGTTATACCTACTGTCGTCATCAGGCTCTTACAGAATATAAGAAGTTGTGGGCACCAGGAATTGAATCTTACCAGCTAAGTATCATTTGTTTCTAAAGTCTGCGGTTTTACCAACTGAGCTCCACTGGGCCAGTTGTATAACATTATTTGTTCCTTTCAAAGTAACATAATAATGTTTTTAGTCTGGGGCCAGGATCCTATCCATATGGCGTATTCTCCTCAATAGGGCTCTATTCTATATATGACTGATCTCAATACTTCTTGAACCCACATTCTGCCCACTAGCTCTCTCCATCTCCAGGGTCTCATGTATTTTCCTACAGTACCCATTGCTTTCTTCTGCAAGTATTGATGTATGCTCGAAATCTGGCCTACACCCACATGCTATGCAGTGTTCCGCAACCCCACTCCGTTCCTCTTTCAAATTCCTGGGTGCACTCCTATGTTCCCCAAGTCTTTTCTTAAGACTTCTACCAGTTTCCCCAATGTACTCCTTCCCACATTGTAGTGGTACTTTATACACTATGCCCTGCCGTAGATCTAAGGGCCTCTTTGGGGCAAAACTTTGTAGTCTTTTTCTGATGGTGTCTTCACTTCTTTGCCACAAGGTGCACTCCATATGCTTTGCACACTCGCTTAAGTTTCATGGTTAATGCCCCACTAAATGGTACTACTGCTGTTGCAATGTAGTTAGTTGCATCACACCTTGAGGGTGCAAGTTGTAGGGCTTTTTATATTAATGGGCCAGGGTATCCATTAGCTTGAAACTCCTTTAGGGTTTTCTGATGCTCACCTTCTTTACTGTGATTTGTTTGTCATATGCTCCTACATCTGATGGCCATTCCTCTAAGTATACCTGCCTTTGTGCATTTCTGATGTTTCGACTGGTAGTTTAAGGTATTGACCTGTATGGGTTGGCTACGGTACACTGATGTCTCTAGATGGTCATGGGATCTCTTAAGTAGGACATCCAGGAAGGGCAGTGTGCCCCCACCTCCTTCTCCATTGGAAACTGAATAGCAAGATTTTGACTATTCATGTGCTGGAGGAAAGCCTGTAACTCCTGATCTCCATGCTCCCACAACATGAACGTGTCATCAATGTACCTGAGCCACTTGTAGGTTTATATGGTGCTGCTTGCAGTGCCTGTTTTTCTAAATCATTCATGAACAGGTTGCACAGTACTGGTGACAATGGTAAGCCCATTGACATCCCATCTACTTGCTGGTAATACCCCAAGCTGAAAGTAAGTACTTCTGACATATTACTCCACCAATTTGGCAATGACCTCAGCACTCATAGTTGTTCTTTGTGCTAGGGTAATATCCTGTCTAAGCAGATTCAATACACATTCTATAGCCAACTGAGTTGGGACACTTGTGAACAGGCTGCAATGTCTAGGATGACTAGCCATGTATTCACCTGTATTACCATTGGTTCTATCTTAGCCACAAAGTTGTTGCTATTCTTCAGTGAGCTGGCAATGTTTTGCTGCAGTGGGCTAAGTATCTTTACCAGATATTTTGACAGAGGATGTATAGTTGTCCCAATGCAACTGACAATCGGTCTAAGTGGTACTCCGGGTTTGTGAATCTTTGGCAAACCATATATATGTGGTGCTCTGCAGCCTATTGGTGGCACATTGATAAAACGCACTGTGGAAAAAATATCGATGTCGACTGTGCGCCCTTTGAAATTCTGATCGATATTCGCTATGCCGCTAGAGAAATCATAGCCGATATATTCAATGTTGGGGTCGAATAACAACAGTCGCAATTGACGTGGGACACCACCTAGCCAATCGATATTGAAGCTGCAGCCATAGCCATTGGGACGAACAATGGCCACCATATAGCAGAAGGGTTTCTCGTTATCAGGGGTAGACTCATTTTTTTCAGCCAAGGTGTCAGCATCACGAGCGGAGAAATCCATGGTGTAGACACCAAGTACATTCGACATATGGGGGTCTTTCCGAAGCATCTCGCATGCTAAATCCACTGGGATTTTTCCAGGCACTGGGAATAATCGCGCATTGAGGGGGCATCGATGCAAATGATGCATCCATGGATCTACGAGAACAGAAGGCATTGCCTCCTTTCTGGGTTTAGCTCATTTCCAGTTGTGACTATTTTCTGATGGGGTTTTCTCTTGAAGCGAGTCACCATTCGGCGTAGGGGTTTGACTTGGTGTTGTCTAAAAATAGCAGAGATAAATAATTTTAAAAGTAAATATCAATTAATATTATGAATATACAATATAGATTAATTTTCGTTTTGAATTCTAGGTCTTAAATTGTAAGGGTGAGTCTGTTTAATTGGGACGTTGGGTGCTAGATCTGATTTTTGACCTTTTGAATCATCTAAAGTTGCAACTGAATCAATTTTTTTGTCCATTTTTCGAACTTTTTTAATCCGATTAACGTGAATTTGTTCTACGTGATTTTTCGAGTTTCTAATAAAAACAAGGGATATTTAATTGCCTCAACAGTGTATGGCCCTTCCCAAAAGTGAGCAAACTTGCGACATTGGCCAGGTTTAAGTCTGGGGTTATGTTTATACACAGTGTCCCCAACAAATATTTCAACATCATGAGATTTACGGTCATAATAAAATTTTTGAGTGATCTGAGCATTTTGAATATTTATACGAGCATTTTCCCAAGCCTTATTCATAAATTTATAGAAATGGGAGATATAATCATCTAAATCAATAGAATAGCGGCTGATTCTCATGATTATGGCTGCTTCAATGGGAAATTTCACTTCTCGGCCATATAAGAGGAAAAATGGGCTATATCCCGTCGAGTCATGAACAGAACTATTATATGCGAACGTTGCATAGGGTAAAAATTCATCCCAATTATTGTGATTATCATTAACATACATCAATAAAGTATTAGCTAGAGTTTTATTGAATCCTTCAGTAAGACCATCGGATTGGGGGTGGTAAGGGGTCGTATTTACTTTATCAATGTTACAAAATTTACAAATTGAGGTTATGACATTTGACAAAAAATTTGTTCCTTGATCTGACAAAAGTTGTCTAGGGGATCCGTGAATTAAAATAACTTTGAGGAGAAATGCTTGAGCGGTATGCTCCGCCGTGGCTTGAGGTAGGCAAGCAGTCATACAATATTTTGTGAGATAATCAGTAAAAACTATAATATATTTATTTTTATATTGCGTTAACGGTAGGGGACCTAGAACGTCAGTAGCAACTCTATCAAACGGTCCATTCACAGGTATGGGAACCAAAGATGCCCGTATTGGTTTAGATGGTGATTTACGGCTTAAACATTTTTCACACAAATTACAATGCTCTTTCACATCTTTATAGCAATTAGGCCAGTAAAATCTTTCACGAGTACGGTTATAGGGACGCTTAACGCCAAAATGACCAGAGAACATGTCATCATGAAACATGTGTAAAATTTGGGGTCGCAATGCAGGTGGGATGACCATGAGTTCAACCGGATCCTTCCGACTTGGCAGTCCAATGTAAAATAAGAGATTATCCAAAAACGCAAAATTATTGTGAGTATGCAAAATACGACGAGTTTCTTGGTCATTTTCAGGTAGCTCACTGCTCACTAAAAATTTAATCATAGTAGAACAGAAAGTATCATCTTTTTGATTTTCCACTAGATTATCATAGGAGAGATTGATTTCTTTCATTTTCACAACTGAGCACACAAAAATTCTTGAGAGAGCATCAACATTTCCGTGATTTTTACCTGGACGATGACGAAATTCAAGTTCATACTCCTGTAGAGACAAGGCCCCATCGAGAAATTCTTGGGGAAGGGTTAGGCTTTTTGAGGATATACTGTAAAGCAGCATGATCAGTAACAATGATAACTTTCTGTTGAAATAGATATGTACGGAACTGCTTAGCCGCCCAGACTACAGCCAAGGCTTCTAACTCGAAAACGGGATAATTTTGTTCTGCGAGTTTCAATTTTCGGCTAATGTATGCAATAGGGTGATCCTTCCCATCAACTTCCTGCGAGAGAATAGCACCTAATCCTTTACCAGATGCATCTGTGTGAATTATAAAATTTTTTCTTGTAAACGATGTACTTTTTCGTCAA